>VWZE01020300.1:51566-65090 GCA_013396675.1 Eubucco bourcierii
GTCTACCCGGCCACAAAAAATTCTGTAAGATAAAGAGTTTCAGGGAAACACTGATTTCACCAACAAGCTGACAGTCTGTTTAGGCTGGCTATTCAAAATTCTCACTTCATATACTTCAGATGCCAGTGAGCCTTTGGTTTGTCTCCTGTAGTTACACTTCCTACCTTTAAAAAATATTTTTTCTGCTAGTTTTTGCTGAAAAAAACCTTGTAGTCAAATAACAAGTAGGAAATGAGTACTACATAAGATAAAGTAACTATATCCTGACAAATGCAACTGTAAACAGAAAGCAAATGGAATTGTGTTCTTTAAAGATCTTAATTAAGGTGTACAAAGATCCTTAATATTGGATACATATATGGACAGAGAGAAATAACATGATAAACATAACGCTAAAGGAGGATCTAAAGTGCAACTACCACAAATACCAGAGTATTATTAACATATACACATCTCTCTAACCTATGTAGAGGATTAATCTGAGAGGGCTTGATAACTTTAAAGGTACTGGGGAAAAAAAGAGCAAGATGGGCTTTAAAGCTCTTTGCTACTGTTTTTCTGATAAGTCTTACTAAAATGTAGACATTTTGCACACAAGCATGATGGCATTGGCTAAAATCTCTGAGGGATTATAGCAAACTGCTTCTATTAAGAGCATTTTAGATTAAAACTATAGGAAGAAGGAATGACACGGATATGTCAGAAATATATAACTAAAAATATTTAAACTATTCTCATTACCAAGGTTGCACCACATAAATAAATAATGACTGAAACCCATTTTTCACTATTTGAGAATTCACCTCTGCAAAATATTTTAACAATGGATGATTGTTGGATGAGGCCTTGAGTGACCTGTACTAGTGAGAGGTGTGCCTGCCTATGGCCGGGGGTTGGAACTAGGTGATCTTTGAGGTCCCTTCCAACCTTACCATTCTATGATTCTATGATTAGAGAATACCCAGGCTGGAAAAAAATTAAAAGGGGGGGAAAAAAAATGTCCACACAGTAGTTCAGACATTATTCCATGTAATCCAGTATCTTCTTTCTGTTAACGGCACACACAGCAGCAGTGGAAGTAACAAGAGCACAAAAGTATACTGTTTATCTCCCTGATGCTGTCCTAGACACCATTTTCATTGGTGAGACAGATAACAAAGTAATGAAGAAGCGATTTACATAAAAATGGATTTTATAAAGGAAGTGAGAACAGAAGATTAACAATAATAACAGCTAGGGATCCTATCTCAGCGAAGCACCTTGTCTCTTTCTGCAGTCAAAGAGGAAAGAGAGGAGTGCTTTCCAGCATGGAAAAAAGCCAGGATTTTGCCACACGTACATCACATATTTGCCAACTAGCCAACAGTAGGCAAGTGCAATTCCAAACACAAATATAGGTTTGAGAGCAGCCCTGAGGAGAGGGACTTGGAGGTGCTGGTGGACAAGAATCTCAGTATGGGCTGTCAATATGAGTGTGCTCTTGTGGTCCAGAAAGCCAACCAGATCATGGGTTGCATCAAGAGAAGTGTGGCCAGCAGGTCTAGGGAAGTGATTCTCCCTCTCTGCTCCACACTGCTGAGACCCCACCTGAAGTACTGAATTCCGTTCTGTAGCCTCTATTGCAAGAGGGATATGGAGTGAAGGGATGTGAGGGTGATAAGAGGACTGGAGCACCTCTCCAGTGAGGAGAGACTGAGGGAGTTGGGGCTGTTGGAGAGCAGAAGGCTCCGAGACGACCTTATTATGAACTTTCAGTATCTTAAGAGGGCCTACAAGAAAGCTGGGAATGGACTTTTTAGGATGTCAGGTAGTGATAGGACTAGAAGGATTGGAACAAAGCTAGAAATGGGTAGATTGAGACTGGATGTTAGAAAGAGATTGTTAACTATGAGGTTGGTGAGACCCTGGGCTGGGTTGTCCAGGGATGTGGTTGACGCACCATCCCTGGAGGTGTTTAAGGTCAGGCTGGATGACGCTCAAGACAGCCTGATTGAGTGTGAGGTGTCCCTGACTATGGCAGGGGGATGGAACTAGATGATCCTTGTGGTCCCTTCCAACCCGGACTGATTCTATGATTCTAAGTCATTTAAATTCCTGCCCTATATACTACTGAGGATGTCTATATACTTCTAAAATTCTACTGCTCTCTGTATGTACCTATCAGCCTGTAATACAATGTTTGTGGAGGATGGTTCTTTTGAGTGTAAAGATTATTAAAAACAAAAACAACCTGAGACTGAAAGCTTTGAGAAACTGTGTTAAGATACATTATGAGATCTTTACAAGAAAATGTTTAAAATGCACTGGACCTTCTTACCCAACAGTGTAATTCACCTGGATTATAGCTTACAGAGGATATACAAATTATATTTTAGCAAAAGAGAAGCCATATGTTACAATATTACATTATAAGTGATGACACAGCTTTTATAAATAACAAAAATACAGTATTACTTAAGTACTACTACCTTTCAGTGTAGCACAAGCAAAGCAGAAAGGCTGCAATAGTCTGTTTTGATTAATCACAAAAGCGTCAGGCAAATCTGTCCTAAAAATAATATACATTTCTAGTTCATATCATCTTTAGCCTGAACCTTTGAAGTGTAAAAATGTGAGGAATTTTTTCAATGGTTTTCTTATCTGTTCCTGTGGCTATACAGAGTGAAGACTTGATTAGCTTCCACAGGTTTGTGCTCTATGGAGCATTTATTATTATTTAAAGGGTCAAAATTCAAAGGGAAAAAAGGACTACATGGAACAGACCAACTTTTATATACAAATCTCTGCCTTATACTTTGTAAGGAAAGTATGTAATTTATCAGTAATTTAGACTGCTTTATTGTTGTATAGATCTTCTGCTAACGTTTCTCCCAAAAGACTTCTAAGAAAACCCTGATTCTGCATTTCTGAAGCTGGCTGTGATAAGAACCTGTGGAAAATGAGACTATCTAAAGGCAGCAGCAAGCAGGTGCTTAATGTAGGGGCAGATAGCAAATCACAATGTTCAAGGCAAATGTGCCAGACATTTAACAAAGGCAAAATAATTTCACTTAAAGAGGGTTGTGAAGAGGACTTTTTTCTGTTTTACATTCAAAATCATATTGTTAAGATTTTTATATAAATATGCTTTACTAGACATAAATTCTTAAAGTACTTATAATGTTGCAAAGTATTTATAATGCTGCTTCACTTAGCCTTCTCAGTCTGAATTAAAAACCATCAATGACATCAGAAAGAGCTGCTGACTACTGCTACTAGTGCCATTTTCCTGCAGAGCAAATGATTTTAGCATCCAGTGCCATGGCATTTTGGCAAGACTTCAAATTTAGATGAAGTTTTTGCCCCATTTTTTACCCATTTTTCACTCAGATCACTTTTCTATATGATTTTTGACTTGGCAGCATGTGCTCAGCACCTCCACAATCATGTCATCTAAATACCATGT
Source organism: Eubucco bourcierii (assembly GCA_013396675.1). Taxonomy (NCBI): domain Eukaryota; kingdom Metazoa; phylum Chordata; class Aves; order Piciformes; family Ramphastidae; genus Eubucco; species Eubucco bourcierii. The sequence goes on from VWZE01020300.1 coordinate 55,012, forward strand.
ACCTTTACCAAGACATGTGGTTTCCACACAGAACTCTTATCTGCACTTTCCTACTCTATCCTTTCACTTCTTACTATGGCTTTCTCTGGCAGAGTAGTGGAAAGGATAATTCCTAATTTCTACTTGAAAGTATTGCTGGAAAACAGGAATACAACTAATAAGTAGCCCTCACATCATTAAACTCTTCTGCATCTGATATGATTTGAAGTGTTTCCTATCTTTTAAAAATCATTATGCATACTGTTCCTACGACAACCGACCCAGATTACTAATGAGCTTCCCTTGGCATTACTACTACTACATGACTGAATAATAATTTCCTGTGGGCAGATTTCTGTGTTTGTGCTCTAATTCAAAGCTTGACCTGTGTGTCCTGGATTACATGCAGTGTAGTAGGAGCCCTGAGTTTTTGGGGCTTTTTACCCACTGAAACACTTTTCCATCACGGGCTTGGAAATGAATTGGCAGTTCAGAGATGCTGCAGCAGCATGGAAAGCAGACAGATGACAGTCATGAGCAGATGTCATTCAGGTTTGACAGGAAAATGAATTCTAGTTGTGTGATCAAACATTTATGGATCTTAAGGGAGAATCAGGATCTCCACAAGTGAGTCCCCATGTGCCTGCATGATTCCTGCTTTTAAGCAAACTGTATCATACCAATGCTTTATTTTGGTCTTGCATTTCACATAAGAATGTAAAGCAACTTTGAAGAGTTTGAGCTCAAATGTGTTAATACAAATCCACATGCTGTTCTACATGTGTCGTAGTAGGTCTAAAAAGGTCAGGCATGCTCCCCTGTTTCCCCTCCCATGCTGGGGGTAGCAGCCACAGGAAAGGGGATAAAAACCCTGGCTTCACCTGATATGGTCAAACCGGGCCCAAGTGCCATCCTGATTGGCTAATCTATGTTCAAAGGCCCATTAGTCTCAGGCTGAATGGATATAAAGGGATGAGCAAGTAGCACAAGGGGCTCTCTGCCATTGTATCTGTGCCTGGTTACTACCTCATTGATCCTGAGCTGTGTGGGACCCCAGCGAGAAGGATCAGACTCATGCCTCCACACGTTCAGCTTGCACAGCCAGCGTGACACCATGCTGGGACTGCACACAGTAGCACAAGGGGCTCTCTGCCATTGTATCTGTGCCTGGTTACTACCTCATTGATCCTGAGCTGTGTGGGACCCCAGCGAGAAGGATCAGACTCATGCCTCCACACGTTCAGCTTGCACAGCCAGCGTGACACCATGCTGGGACTGCACACCGCAAGATGCTCTGCCTACACCTGAAAACCTCCTGCCAAGAGAGCCAGGACCAGGTCAGAGATCATCTGCCTCCTTTCTCCAGCACCCAGGAGCCTCGGGAAACTCCAAAGCCTCTAACGGCTTTCAGTTCAGCAGCAACCCCACCACGTGCTTTGGGTACTGTCCCATAATATTTTGTGAGTAAATATGTCAAGCCTCTTGTAATCATTAATTGCCTTCTGCCATAAGCAGAAAAGAGCTTCCTGCATCCATCTAGTGACTAAGCAGGCTAACTAACTGCAAGCAGTGTAAGTGACCGCATGAACATTCTCTTTCAGTAAAAATGTTTGCTTATGCTGGTTTCCTGTAAAGTGTTCCAGTTTTGCCTGTTCCCTGTATGTATAAATTTCCAAACTGTGCATTTTGAACCTTGTATATAAGTTTTCTGGTGAGATTTATTGTTAATAAACAGTTTTCATAGTTATTAACAATCTCTGCCTGGACATCAAAATTAATATAGATTATTAATTTTGAATCTTTTCAACATGACATGAAGTCCTCTACTCTCTTGATAAAATTATTTATTTTCCCTTTATTCAGTCATAACTGATTAAAACTTCAGTAGGTACACTTGCTTGAGAAAGACTTGTATTTCTGGGCTGTTGTTTGGAGGCCTTTCTGGTGAAAAGGAGACTAAATGTAAACAAGATGTTTGGGGTTTTTTTTAAGAAACAAAATCAAATTAACCAGGAGAAATGTAATGAGGTTTAAAGATGTGAAAATTCACCTGTTACCAAGGGGCCACTCTTGGACTGGTATACAAATCAATGACAATTTGGACACAACATCATTACAATTAATTCACTCATATACATATACATTGTCTTCACCAGTGCTGTTATTTAAAACTGATTTATGTTTTTCTCGAAGCTTAGATTGCACTGCTCTCAAGTCCCTCTAGAAATATTTTGGATGTGTGTTAATTCCACAGTGCAACTTGGATCTAGTATTTCAGGATATTCAACAATCTATGCAGTTTCCCCGTGTTACCATGATCAGTGCTATCATGGTAACAGTGCTTTGTGGGCACAGTTATAGGATGAAAAGGTAATGGGAAAGTATCATTGTTTCAAATATATGTTCCTTTAAGGACTTTTATATTGAACTTTTTTTCTGAAATTAAAAAAAAAATATGAACTTTAATAAAAACTTAGGCAGTGTATTTTAAAAAATTCAGGAACTTTATCTTTTATTTGGCCCCTCACAATCAATTTTTCCCAAATCTTAGCTAACTTACAAATTGTTTGAGGCCTTTCTTAAATTACCACACCAGCTCTACAGAACTAATAGGTGTGAGAATGATTATGGTCAGAAAACAGATAGATTGTCAAGATCTTTTATTAGAAACTTACGTCAAATTACAAACAGAAAGTTTGAAAGATCTGCCAGATTGAAATGGAGCTCCGGTGAGAACTCAGAAAGAGAAACTCCTGAAAACTGTCATTTTTGCCAATTCTTAAGAAAGCAATATGAATCATACAACCCATCAATGTCACTGAAAACTAGAAGTTTCCAAATAAAAACTGAACACAAACTCTGCACCTGTTACTTGCTGATAAATTACAAACATGTCATCTTGGAGCGTTACTCAAATTTCATTGTGATTGAGTGTAAAATTAAATCAATTTATGTAATACTAACAAAGAGTATTTGAAGTTTTTTTCTCACCTTTGCTTTGTTCTATACTCTGTAAATCTGAAATAATTCTTGCTCCCATATAAACCAAAAAGGTTTTGGTACTTGCCTTCTGGCTGCTGGCAATACTTGCCCTCTATGGAAGTCTATTCAGTGCAGGCTAAATGCTGTGGTTCAGCTGTCAGGGAACCTCTCTGTCTTGGACCATAGTGGACAATTTTGTCCTTTATGTCACTAATCTGGGTTAAGCAAACCTCACATGGCTCCCTACTACTCCCATGACATTTCTATGCCCTCTTTCAAAAGCGTGATGCCAGTTTCATTGTGCTTGAGATATACTTGTGAACACTTACCCATATTTTAAAGTTTTCAACAACTTTCATGCAAATATAAATTAACATTATCACAAAGAACTCTGATTTCAGCAGTAACTTTTTAGTACAAGAGTCCATCTCTTCAGACCTCTGCAGGTATGTGGTAGTGCCCATTCTTCATTCACATCACCTTAATCTGAAAATCCACGTTTGCAAAAGATTTTTCCTATCATTAAACTCTGAACACCATCCTAATAATGCCTTCATCGTAGTGTGCTGTTTAGGAAATCCAGGCAACAAAACCTTTAAAAGTTGACTTTTTTTACAACACCTCTTTGAATAATAAATTAGATGAAGGAGAGTTTATTTGTCCTATATAGTCTAAGCCAACTCAAAACAGGTTTTAACCCAAGGTGCTCAAAATGCTTAGGATTTTGTTCTTCAAAATCAGAGTATGCCTTACTTGGAAATGAGTAGTTCCTTTTTTTAATACCTATCTTCAAAACTTGCCTTAGCTCGGTCCTTAAGAAACTGAAAATAATTCCTTCTGGATGACAGGATGCCATTAACACCAAGTATTTTGAAAATAGTTGAATCTGCCCGATACTAGGGTATGTTCAGATCTGATGCATTTTCCTGGAAAATGGGTAGTAATATGCATTTAACATGTCCACTTAACCAGTATGCATCAGCTATATCAGAAGCTTTGTTGTGATACATTAAAAATTATTTAAATATCATTTACAGTTATTGAAAGCTTTTGGCTACTTCCCTTCTGAGAGCTTTTCACAGTGGTGCCCTGGTTCACTGTGAAACTAGTGATGTGCTCAGTCTGAGTTGTTAAAAAGAAACATCTTTCACACCTCCCTAACACTCGGGGGTTTGTTTTTGACACTTGAAAAAGGCATTTGCTACTTATACACAGTAGTCTTTTCTGCTTCAGCCTGAGAAAAACATTACCTTCTGTTTATGTAAATGTAGCAAAAATAAGTACTTGAACAGGAGGCCTGAGGAAACAGTGTTAATTAAAGCAGTATGTTAAAAAATTAGTGGCAAAATATCAACACCTACTAAAACAGAAAACAAGAGTTTGTCGGCACTATTTCCCTTTTTGTTTCTGGAGTTCTTTTACACCCTGCTTCTCAGTTGCAACCTCACATTCGGGCTTTACAGCCTGTAGCTGTGTGTTCAGCGTATTTGAAAGTAAGGCTGAAAAGGAGCTTTCTTGCGCTCTGTTTGCTCTGAAATTCAGGGCTGCTGATGCTGCTCTTCTTGCTTCTTTTGAACAAGCGTAGTCTAAGGACACACTTCTAGGAATACATTAAGTAAATAGTTCTTGCATGAGTTTAGTACTTGAGTTTAAGAACTGTTTTGACTTTACATTCTTGGAGATCTCTCAAAATCCTAACCAGTGCATGCACAAGTGATTTTTCTTGTTTGAGGTTTTAGTTTAAGATGAAATAACATCAGAGTAAAAGCATTTTGAATTGTTATTCAGAAAATATTACATAGTGATAAAAAAATTAAAATAAGTCCTTAGGGTAAACAGACAGGCACTGGGGTTTTTTTTTGGTAAAACAAAACATAATCATATGGATTTTTTTTTTAAAGCAGAAAGCATTATCTGATTGTTACCTCCTCCATGAGTGAGTTAGAGTAGAAAGAGCAATAGACATTGGTGAAGCCTGAAATAAAATTTCATGGTAGAGCAGTAATAATAGTAGGACAGGCATATATGCAAAAAAATCCAAACCACCAAACCCCCAAACATTCTCATGCCTAAGCACATCCTTGATTTTTCTTACTTCTCAAACTGCTAACTAGAGGTTTCTCTGTAGTGAAAATTGCTTACAAAAATTGATGCATTTTATTTTTCTATTATTTGAAAAAAGTACTTTAGGAAAGGGGGCATGCTAAACAATTTTTATTTTTTTTTTGCTAACACATTATCTCTACTTTTTTTTTTTAAATTGACACCTTTTATGTGGAAGGATACAATGGAAGGTGGAAAGACCACAGCATAAAATCAATTCAGAATCCTGTACCTATCCTTTAATCTCTTATTATTCATTATCACTCTATTTAAAAACCTAAGAGTCACGGGACAAGAGATTTACTATTCAAAAAATTATAGCTCTATAATAGGGTTACTGCAATCTATCAAATTAAGTTGTTCAATGACACTGAGATGTATTTTAAGGAGCTGAAAATACCAGCAGTAATCATTCATCACAAGTGCTTTGTTCATTCAACATGAAAACTGATGGACCTTTGTTAATGGATCCATTAAGTACATCCATTAATACTCTATTTCAGTTTCTATCTGAAGTTGTACTATAGGCTATCAGAAGTAATGGTAATCATAACAAAATAAACAAACATAAAGGTACTAAGAATGCAATGTAAAGAGAAGAAAAGCCCATTTGGATTGTATACCAGGACAAAATTAAAATGTTTTCATATTTTCTTATACATTATTGAAAATATGTTTACATCGATATTCCATAGACCAAGTGTTTGTCCCATGTTTATCTGGTTATTGTGATCGTCTTCTGCCTTTAAGTCATGAACGTTGATTCTGGAGCATTTACATTTTGTTTAATTGTAAGATATTCATCAAGGGAGTAAGAGGCTGATAGTAGTGTATTACTATACTCTGTTGACCAGAACAGCAACCTGCAATACTGAAAATGTGATTCAAGATTCCTCTGTAAATAAGGTGACCCAGAAATACCAGCTTGTTCCTCCTGCATTTGCAGTGAACACCAGCCATTAGCTGACAATTAACAGCTCTGGGGTTTCAGATTCTACTTTTTCTTTGACTAAAGCAACCATTTATGAAATACAGTTTCTTCAACCAAGTGATGGGAAAAGAAAAACCTGTCTTGGTTTAAATTAACTGCAAATTGTCCATCTACCTAAAAGATGTTTTATTAAAAAAATCCTAACCTACTTTATTGTTGTAGAGATAACTATTAAAATAAAGATGATGATAAGCAAACAGTTCTAACATTTTAATTCCTGCTGGAATAAGTATCTGATTAGACAGAAAGGATTACCATCAGTCTCAGATTTTAAACTGCAATTTGAATGTAAACACAGCTGTCTTCCATGTCTCCCGTGAGTTATGAAGGAAGAGACAATACTTAGACACTACTATATATTTTTTAAACATTAAAATAGGAAACCCCAAAAGCTTTCCCAGCAGGACAGTGAATGCAGGGGAGCTTTGCTATAATGCAGTGCATATTACTCAGAGATCACAAGGGAGAAGAGAGGCAGACAGGTTGAGGCATGAGGTGATAGAAAGCAGCCCTGGAGAAAAGATGAGGAGCTGAACATGCACCAACAATGTGCTCCTGCAGCTCAGAAGGCAAATTGCATCCTAGATTCCATCAAAAAATGTGTTGCTATCAGACCAAGAAATGTGATTCTGCTACTTCACTCTGTCTGGTAATGGTAGGCCTCACCTACAGTACTGGTTGTGTCCAGCTCTCGTGCCCTTGTACAAGAAGGACACAGACTTGACGGAGTGGGTCTAGAGGAGGACCATGAAAATCATCGGGGGAGTGGAACACCTCTCCCATGAGGACAGGCTGAGGGAGCCTGGGTTGTTCAGCCTGGAGAAGCAAAAGCTCCAGGGAGACCTAGTAATCCCTCCAGTACCTAAAAGTGGCCTAGAAAGGCCTGTAGTGATAAATCAAGGGGCAATAGTTTTGAATTAGAGAAGAGTAGATTTAGACTGGATGTTAGAATCAAGTTCTTTACCATGAGGGTAGTGGAACACTGGAACAGGTCACCCAGGGAGATGGTGGAGGCCCCATCTCTGGAGATGTTCAAGGCGAGGCTTTACAGGGCTCTGGGCATTCTGATTTAGTGGAGGATGACCATGGTCACTGCAGAGATGACCTTTGGAAGTCCTTTCAACCCAAACCATTATATGATTCTATAATAGAGATAACAGAATACTAAAATACAGAGAGGTTCATTAGCAAAGAAAAGTTTTAGCCTATTAAACACTTGTCAAGACAGTACAAATTCTTGCTGCTTCCAACATCCTCCATAACCTACTAAAATCGAGACCTCTTTTAGTTAGATCTGTGTCATACAGGTCTTTTACAAAATGCCTCCCTTCTACTAGAGTAACTGGTAAAGCTACACCATGAGCAACTGAATTTAGAAATTCAGCCCATTCTTAACATATCTATTATTTTAGCCTTAGATAAGGTACATCACAGCAGTTTTGCCTCTCCTTTTATGGAAAACATCACTGAACACACATGAGAAAATCAAACCTAAAGAGATAGCACATTTTATACTAGTGACAAGCAGGCATCCTTCATAGTTACTGGCAGAGAAGTATCACCTGGAGAAGTTTCTTGAATTAAAATTAAAATTTCAGGATACCTCTACAATCAACCTCTACCTCTGCAACCAACAATATCAAATCCAAAGTGAAAGACGCAATTTTATACTTTCGGCATCTTTATTCCCTGATATTTTCTTCATGTTAATAAGTTTTAATTTCTTTACCACTTTGATTTGGAAAATCTAACCAATTTGTAGGCTTTTCAGACTAGCAATAGGCAAACAATTTCAAGCACACTTCAGTATCGTTTTCTGTTCTCCTGTTTCCACCACAGTGTCTCCTGACCACTTCTTTCCTCTATCATTACAGCTCACTCTAGATCCCTCACTGGTCCCAAAACAATCAGGCATCTTCAGTCAAATTTTATGATCAGAGGAATATAGGTAGCAGAATTTAAAGCAGGAAACAAGGAATACAACACAAGATTTAGCATGGATGGGAAGAAACATGAGAAGCTTCACAGAATCACAGAATGTAAAGGGCTGGGAGGGACCTCTGCCAGAGCAGGATCACCTATACCACATCACACAGGAATACATCTAGGTGGGTTCTGAAGATCTCCAGAAAGGTAGACTCCATAATCCACCTGGGCAGCCTGTTCCAATGTTCCATCATCCTCACAGTGAAAAAATGTTATCATGTGTTTGCATGGAACTTCCTATGCCTCAGCTTCCTACCATTGTGCCTTACCTTGTCATCAGGCATCACCAAGAAGAGCCTGGCTCCACCCTCCTGGCACTCACCCTTTACATAGTTATAAACATTAATGAGGTCACAGCTCAGTCTCCTTCATTCCAAGCTAAAGAGCACCACCTCCCTCAGTCCCTCCTCCTAAGGAATGCGTTCTGCTCCCTTAATCATTTTTTTGGGGTCTGTGCTGGACTCTCTCAAGCAGTTCTATGTCCTTCTTGAACTGAGGGACCCAGAACTGGACACAATATTCCAGATGCGCCCTCACAGGGCAGAGTAGAGGGGCAGAAGAACCTCTCTCAACCTACTAACCACATGCCTTCTAATACACTCAAGGATGGTATTGGCTTTCTTGGCTACAAGAGCACATTGCTGGTTCATGGTTAAATTTCCATCCACCAGGACCCCCAAATCCTTTTTTCCTTCACTGTCTTCCAACAGGTCAGTCCCAAACTTATACTGATCCATGGGGTTGTTCTTTCCCACGTGCCAGACTCTAAACTTCTAAACTTGCATTTGTTGAATTTCATTCAACTTCACCCTTGCTAATCCTCCAGCCTCTCGAAGTCTCACTGAATGGCAGCATAATCCTCTGGTGTGTCAGCCACTCCAACTAGCATTGTCAGCACTGTCAACTTGCTGACAGTGCACTCTCTGCCCTCATCCAGGTCCTTGAGGAATATATTGAGTAGTGCTGGTCCCAATACTGACCCCTATGGGACTCCACTAGCTATAGGCCTCCAACTAGACTCCATGCCATTGACCACAACTCTCTGACTTCTTTCCTTCAACCAGTTCACATCCATCTCATTACTCGGTCATCGAGACCACACTGCCTCAGTTTACCTGCAAGGACGCTGTGTGAGATGGTGTCAAATGCTTTACTGAAGTCAAGATAAACCACATCCACTGCTCCACCTGGTTATGTCCTCACAGAAGGCTATCAGATTGATCAAACATGACTTCCCCTTGGTAAAACCGTGTTGACTGTTCCTAATGATGCTCTTGTCCATGATATGCCTTCACAGTATCTTGAGGGAGCTCTTGACAGCAGACAGTGACAGCCAGAAAATGTAGTATTTCATGCATGTTCCGAATTATGCAAAATTAATAATTGATATTCATTTTTATATCCAAGCAAAGATTGTTAATAGTGATGAAAACTGTTTATTAACATTAAATCTCACCAGAAAACTCATTTACAATGTTTGAAACTCACAATTTGGATACTTATACACACAGGGAACAGGCAAAACTGGAACACTTTAAGGAATAACTAGCACATGGAAACATTAAAATTGGAGTTTCTTAGTTTCAATTACACCTCTTGCCCACTAGGGGACTTGAGAGGCTCCTTTCTGATACCAGGGCAGAAAGGCACAATAGAATCTAGTTATGGAATTTCTTAGAGAGGGGCTTTGAACATTTACTCACAAACTTAGGCCCTGACTCAGGGGGTTGACTACAGCTTCACACAGCATCCAAACTCTTTCAGGGACTTCTGTCAATGCCTTGTCAGCTGCCGAGGCTTCTGATTCTTCCAGGTTTCACAGGGTGCTGGGGAAAGGAAACAGACAATCTCTGACCTGGTCCTGATCTCCTCTGGATGATCTGTGTTATCTCCATGACTTCCTGTCTTGGCAGGAGACTTTCAGGTTTAAGCAGGATGTCTTGCGATGTGCGGTGTTAGCCCAGATGTCACGCTGGTTGTGCAGGCCTACCGCATGGAGGCATTTTTGCCTATTCCTGGTAAACTTCAGGCAGGCAGT
>VWZE01020302.1:0-26397 GCA_013396675.1 Eubucco bourcierii
TTGGAAAGGACCTTGAAGATCATCTAGTTCCAAACCCACCTGGCATGGGCAGGGACAACTTCCACTAGCCCAGATTGCTCAAGGCCTCATCCCACCTGGCCTTGAACACCTCTCCAGGGAGAGGGCATCCATGGCCTCCATGGGCAACCTGTTCCAGTGTCTCACCACCCTTATATATATATATATATATATATATATATCTACACACACATATATATATATGTGTGTGTATATATATATATATATATATATATATATATATATTTCTGCACGTGCTCCAACTACGAGTGGCTGCAATAAATAGAAAATCCAGTTGTTAAGGAAAACTCAGAGCTTTGCCTTTGCTTAACACCAGCCTGCAAATCACACTGTGAAGAGGCCTTGGGTTTGGTTTTCTTTTTCCTCTTTCTCCCAGAGAGGCAATGTAAGTTATTTCTGATTTCAAAGAAGCATGAGCAGACTGAATTAATGCCAGCACAAAAATGCAGAAGTCTTGCACTTTTCTTTTTTCTTTTTTTCAAATTGCACTTTCCAGTATAATTCTTTTTTAAATAAGATACTTGTTGGTTTTCTTTTTTTTTTCTTTAAAAAAAAAATTCTAAGGTATGTATTCTTTAAATATTGAATATATTCTTCAAAATATATTGTTAAAACTTTCCCTAGCTGCTCAGGTGTGCTTTTTAATATATAGCTGATATATTAATAAAGGCACTACAAAATAGACATCTCTGGAGTGCAGAAGTCACTAAAAAATAACCTTCATACCACAAATACATTGAAAATATAACTGCTAAAAAAAAAAAAAAACAAACCACAAAACAAAACGAAAAAAAAACCACCCCAAAACAAAACCCAAAACAAACAAAACAAACCCCAAACCACCCAAACAAACAAAACCCAAACAAACCATAATAAAGACCTTAGGCAACCCCACTGGGATGCACATAAATGCAGGTCAGCGGTGGGCTGGGTGCATCGAGGTCCTTTAAGAAATGTATGAATACATGTTACATTTTAAAAACAGCCTAAAAAAGTTAGTGAAAACTTCAAGCATAGAAAATATTTTGAACTTTTTTTGGTTTTTTCCTCCTCCTATGACAATTCTTCACTTTCTGCATCAGTTTACCGAGCTCCAAACGTTTTTTACTCCCGCTCTCAGACAGTTCTTTCTTCATAAATAGTAAAGTGTTCCTTCAGTGTGGGTTTCCTCCGCCACCCGACAGTCTCAGTACGTCTGGTAGACGTCGTGGATGGGGACCTGGATGGTGGCAGCTGGGAAGGCTGGGGGGATGTAGCCGGCGTACCCTCCGTAGGCGGCGGCGGCCGCGGCGGCGGCGGCGGCGGCGTTCTTCTGTAGCGTGGCTATCGTCGCCGTAGCCGCGGCGGGCGCCGCGAAGGGTACGTAACTTGTCCCGTAAATCCCAGCGGCCGGGATCCGCTGCACGTTGGGGGCCATGGTGTACACCGGGGTGATGGGGCGGCCCTGCAAGGAAAGCGTCGCGTTCAGACCGCAAAGCAAGTGGTTGAGCTGCTGCAACATCCCCTTTCCGCCCGCTGAATTGCAAGCAGCCCAGCGAGGGGAGGGGACAAAGGGAGGGGAGGGAGGATGTGCGCTGCTGAGGGAGGGTTGTGCCAGCCGCGCTGTGAGAACGAAGATACTGAGGTCCTGGAGTGCCTCCAGAGAAGAGCAGCGAGGCTGGCGAGGGGGTTGGAGGGCATGTCCTGTGAGGAGTGGCTGAGGGAACTGGGGCTGTTTGGTTTGGAGAAGAGAAGGTTGAGGGGAGACCTCATTGCTCTCTGCAGCTACCTGAAAGGAAGCTGGAGTTAAGCTGGCATTGGTCTTTTCTCTCAAATAACTAGCGACAAGACAAGATGAAACAGGATTAATTTGTGCCAGGGAGGGTTTAGATTGGATATTAGGAAAAAAAAATCTTAACTGAAAGAGTGGTCAGGCACTGGAACACACTGCCCAGGGATGTGGTGGAGTCACCATCCCTGGAGGTGTTCAAGACCTATGTAGACGTGGTGCTTCAGGATATGGTTTAGTGGTCACAGTAGTTGGGTTACAGTTGGACTTGATAATCTTAAAGGTTTTATCCAACCTTAATGATTCTATGATCATGGGAGGCTGTTCCCTCTCTCCGAGACACTGGGCACTGTGGCGTCCTCAGCAGCATCTCCTGAACTGGAGCATGGCAAGAGGCCAGTCTTTCCCCTCACTGCAGGGGTATGCAGAGCAGGATGTATGGGACATGGGATGTAGAGGAAGCAGGACTTGTGCTCTGAACTCACCTGGAAGGGGGGAGGCGTAGAGACAGCTGGTATTACAGCTGCAGCTGCAGCTGCTGCAGCAGCTGCTGCACTGGCCGGGTCCTGCTGGACTGCTATGGGGTTGATGATGTGCTCAACAGGGTGGATTTTGCCATCTTCCATCATCTTGGCCGGTGGCGCAGCCTGAAACATGGAGTACTGGGCACCAATGGCAGGGATGGCCACTAGGAGAGATCAGACACATCAGGAGTGTTGGGAGAGGACCTCATCTCAAAAAGCCCTCCCTCCTGGTTGCACCAGCTCTCCTACAGCTTTTGTCAGGGCAGGTAGCCCCATGTTCTGGTGGGGCACCTGGGACACCTCTGCACTTCCCATGGGTGGAAGCACTGTGGCTGATAGGACAGTGACGGGGCTTAGTGCTGCCTGCTCTGCCCAGCATTTCTCTCCCTGATCCCAGCATCAGTGTTCCAGGGCCAGAGTTCTGCTGGGCACTAGGAGCTGTTACTCAACTTAACAGAGCCCCTTCTGCCAACTGCTGTCCTGCCTGCTAGCAAAGACTGAGCACAGGGAAGTGTGGGGAGCATGTACTGTCCCAGTGGGGTCCCTGCTTCAGATGGCGGGGATCAAGGGACATATAAATGCCACAGGCAGAGCTGCTCCTGGAAAGAAAAGTCTGGTTTGTACTGCAGAAGTTGCACTGCTTAGGGAAGAAGCGTGCTTTGCTGAACAAAGTATTCTTGCAGCCCAGAAGGTCAGCTGTATCCTGGGCTTCATCAAAAGAAATCTTGCCAGAAGGTCAAGGTAGGTGATTATGCTTAACTGCTCTGCTCTGGCGAGCCCATGCTGAGATCCCCAGAGCTGAACCCAGTCCATCAGGTGAGGTCTCACCAGAGCAGAGCAGTTAGGCATAATCACCTACCTTGACCTTCTGGCAAGATTTCTTTTGATGAAGCCCAGGATACAGCTGACCTTCTAGGTTGGATTTGATAGAGTGGGTTAAGAGAAGGGCCACAAAACTGATCAGAAGGCTGAAACACCTCTTCTGTGAGGAAAAAGGTGAGAATCTTGAGGTTGCCCAGCCTGGAGAAGAGAAGGCTCTGGGAAGACTTTATAATGGCCTCTCAGTACCTAAATGGGGCTTATAAGAAAGATGAGGGCAGACTTTTTAGTAGGGCCTGTAGTGATAGGACAAGGAGTAACAAGATTTAAACTGAAAGAAGACAGATTGGATGTAAAGAAGGAACACTCTGTGGTGAGGATGATGAGACTGGAACAAGTTGCCCAGAGAAGTTGTGGATGCCCCATGACTGGAAGTGTTCAAGTTCATGTTGGATGGAGCTTTGAGGATCTTGACCTATTAAAAGATGTCCCTGCCAATGATGGGGGGAGCTGAATTAGATGAACTTTAAAGGTCCTTTCCATCCCAAACCATTTTGCAGTGCTATGGTTTCCATTGTCACCTCGTAGTGCACAGTTCAGCATTCAGCTCCTGAGTCTTATAGCAGTAAGGTTATTCATAAGGAAAACTGAAGAATCAATAAATGAGGGACTAAGAGGTGATGCTGGCATCTATGATGGGAGGGGCAGCCTGTTGGTCTGAAATGAAGCCAAATATGAAAGAATTCATTGAGAAGAAACTTTGCAGCGTAGAGGTGTGCAGTTCTGCTTCTGAGCAGGACAAGTGCCAGCAGGCACGACTCTCCTTTTGATCCTAGAGACTGCAACAAGCGATCTGATCAGGTACCTTTCAAGCAGAGATGGCTCCACTTCAGTAGACTACCACTCTTTCCTCCAGCAGAGACCTCCACCCATGAGCTTTCCTAGTTCTCCTTCCACACCAAGTCCACCAGGTCATCTCAAATCAGTTTTGTCACTGGTTTACATAACCTCACCAAAGCAAAGGCAGAGATCTCCTCTGCTCCACTCTGTAGTAACTTCGGGCAGAAATGCACTGACAGGCAGCTGAGGTACTGGGGTGACCTCTCAGGATTTTTCTAACCATTTGCAAAGAACTGAGCTTTAAGGTTGCTCTAAATGGTAGGAAACTTTGCAGAGCTGGTCCACCATTTTCATTCTGGTATTATGCTTTCAGAGTTACACTCTTAAAAACAAAGGTAAGTCCTGCATGTGGTACTTCTTCTGAGCTGGTTGGGGAAAACAGACCAGCTGCTTCTGTGGTCAGAAGCTGTTCTGGAACCATAGGAGAGAAGGAGACCTGCTAAAGAAATCTGAATTTCAACATGCTTCAAGTGCAGAGACATTTAGACTTGAACTTCAGGTTCTTGTTTGGCAGTCAAATGCATGACAGCCACCAGCAGGCATGCATTTCAGAGCCCACTTTTCAAGCATCCTTTAGCAATACCTGGGATTCCTGAAGTCTCTTTGCAAACACACCAAGTGGGCATATTTTCTGCTTGTGAGTGGGTAGCTTTCTCAGGAAGTCTGATCTTCCTTTGGAAATGGCTCTAAACTTAACAACCCTCCTTTGTCTCTACAGCTCTTCTCACGTTGTCCCATGCAGCTGTGAGGAAGAACTCCTCACAGCCTTCATTAGATGCTGGTTGTAGTTTCCACTGACAGTATGGAGCATGTTTTATGGAACATCATTTAGGTCCCGCAGTTGCAATTTATCTGTAGAGAGTAATAGGAAGAACAACTTAAGACTTCTGCAAGAAGGCTTGCCTCTATCACCTGCAAGGACTTTCTTCTTCAGGTTGCATTTCCAAATAAAATTCTTTCCCAACAGTATCTTGAGGAATTGTAGGGCTTCAGCTTTCTTCCCATTCTGCCAGGAAGGGCAAGGGCTGGATACTCAGCTGAGGATGTGGCAGGAGGGGGGTCGATCCCTGCCCTGACCCTTAGGCCAGCTTTGTGTGGCCCAGCAGAGCTATCCTGTAGATGTTGCACCACTGCAAGCTGACCCCCGAGGGCTACCTGCATTCCTTCTTTCCCATGCTGCTGATGGTGATGGAGGAACTTGCTTCAGCCAGGGACTCTTCTGCAATGAGAAAGCCTCAGGTACTTTTCCCAACCTTGTAGTAGCAGAGAAATGTGGACTAAGCAGGGGAAAGATCTGACTTGGCTGGAAATCCAGGGTGGGAATCTCCCAGGGTGAAATCAGCATCGAAGATAGTAAAAGAAAGGAAGATTGCTCTCAGTCATCACACTCCAGTGTATGTGGTTAGACAGAGAGGAAAGTGCTTCTACCCGAGTAGATCCAAAAAGAAACAGGAGGGGTGGGCACAGCTTCAGCCTTTACTTCTGCCTGAAGAGCTCCCAGATGTTCAGGTTTCCTGTCCCACTGTGTGCTTCTTGTTTGCGGGAAGCCCAGCCAGGGCCAGGAGGCATCTGGCACAGGGAGGAGTGCTGAGCCCTGGCTCCAGTGCAGCCAAGGGCTGGCCCTGGGAGGGTCTGTGCATGCATCACACAGGGCTTGGAGCAGGGGCTTGCCCACCACCTCTGCTTTCCTCCCCTCACTGCACATACTAACCTGCACCAGGCTTAATGGTCACTGGGTTGACTGCAGATAACTCCAAGTTGGGCACCAGCTCGTATCCCTTCTCTTGCTGTTTTCCTTTGCCTTCATGGTACCTGCTGTAGATGCCACGGCCAGCAGAGTATCCCCCCAGGTAGGAGCCCCTGGGGCCTGGGGCTCTGTTGCCAGCTGCACCTCGCCCTCTGCCTCGTATGCTGCCTGCTTATGATAACAACACAGAGAAGGGTGGTGAATAATGGAGAGTGACAGCCCCGTGGGGCGTACAAAAGACCCCAGACTGTGACTGGGAGGCACATGCTTAGAAATGAGGCTGCTGAAGTTAGTTTGACCTGAGTCTTAGAGACCTTTCCTAGGAAAACAGAAGAGTTTGACCTTAGAAGTACCCAGTAATCCTACACGAGTTTTGCTCTTGATGTTGCTGACCATACATTAACTGCTTATTTATACCGATGCCAAACCTCGTGGCCAGTGTTATGGGTATAATGCACTCAGCAGAGAGTGTGGGGCTCCTCCAGGGTGATTTCTATGCAGTAAGAACAGTTTCTGCTCTCAGCTCCAGAGGAGCCCCAGCCACTCAGCTGGCTCTGATGGAATCCTGCAGAAATGGCCTGAAATTGCAGCTGGCCTTTAACCAACCACGTCCCACCACTGCATGTATTTTTATTAGCGTTGTTTGTTGTCTCTACTAAATTGTTAGTAATATGAATATATTCCAAGTCCAAAAGGATTGCCTTTGTTTATCTTAGCAGCTTCACACAGGTTATGACAGTACTTTGGATGCTGTGGTATTAATGTCCTCTATGATGGCCCAACAGAGTATTTAAACTGCCATTCAACTCCTTTGTAGTTCATTGCAGGTACAAATCTGGAAATGGAGAAGTTGAAATTCTTGATCAGCTAGGGTTAAAAATGTTTCTTATGCTGAACTGCCTGTTATAAGAAAATACACATTAAATTTCAGGA
Organism: Eubucco bourcierii; assembly: GCA_013396675.1. Classification (NCBI taxonomy): domain Eukaryota; kingdom Metazoa; phylum Chordata; class Aves; order Piciformes; family Ramphastidae; genus Eubucco; species Eubucco bourcierii. The sequence goes on from VWZE01020302.1 coordinate 6,731, forward strand.
AGCTGTAATTCCTGGAAGTACAAGATAATTGCAATTAGCAGTTATAGCTGCTGGAGTTTGTTTTTAATGAATAATTGATTTGTGTGCAATTTTTAGTGACTGTAACTGATAATTAATTCAAGTGTACACAATTAAAAAAAAAAAAATCATTCTGCATTTGTAATTCCTTATGCTCCTGGTTCTCAAATGACTTTATAAAATGACACAGCACTATTATAGTTTTAATGCAGAGGGCACATGGCAACTGAACAGCTAACAACTGAGACTTTCCCTGCCATGGTCTCCTTTGGATGACCAGGTCACCATACCCAAAATTCCAGGAGAAGTCAAAGGAAGCACTCTCTCAAATACAGGATTCATCTCTTTGGAAGGAGGCATCAGAAAGTGGCACTTTTGGACCTTCTCAGACTTAGTCCAGCACTCATAAAACCCAGACCACTCTCTTCCCTGTCCTGCTCTTGATCTTTTAGCTCATTCTTAACCATATTTTTTATGCCTCTTTCATAGTAGGCTGTACATTAGCAATTATTTATAGATACATACACTCTGTATAGTGTGTTATAGAAAAGACAAGAGGTAATGGGCAGAAGTTACTCCTGGGGAGATTCCAGCTGGACTCCAGAAGAAAAATTTTTGCCATGAGAACAGTTAGAATAGTCTCCCACAGGAATAATCTCCCAGGGGATATAGTGGATTCCCCTGCATTGGACAGTTTTAAGCCTCAGCTTGATGGGGTGCTGGGCCACCTCATTTTAACTGTACTATTACATAGAAAGGTTGGACCAGATAATCCTTGAGGTCCCCTGCAACCTGGCATTCTGTGATCCTATGATAAATTAAAATGACATCAAACAGAAATACAACAAAACCCCATCTATAAAAGAGCATTTAAGAGAAAGAGTGCACAGCACAAGCTAGCCCTTGGCCCAGACAGACCTTCACAGGATCACAGGATGTTACGGGTTGGAAGGGACCTCCATAGATCGTTGGCTCCAACCTCACCAGCAGGACCATAGAATCTAGTGCGGGTTGCACAGGAACACATCCAGACAGGTCTTGCAAGGCTCCAGAGAAGGAGACTCCATAACCTCTCTGGGCAGCCTGCTCCAGTGCTCCACGACCTTTAAAGCCTGGAGTGAAGCCTGCCGAAGACATCCCCTAATTGTGCTTACTAACCTTTCACAAAGTAATCTCTGTTGGGCCCGATCAAGGCATTGTATGGGTATCCGTAATACGCTAGCGTGTAGGGATCGCAAGAGTAAACATAATTAGGTTGCTGAGATACTTCAGGTGTCGCTGCAGCTCCTCCTTTTGCTGCTTTCTGGTAGCGAGTGTATTGCTCCTTGTCTACTGGCTTGGCTAGAGTAACCTCCAGGCAGGAGCCTTCCAGTTCCACACCATTCAGGTTGTTCATGGCATGAATGGCGTCTTCCCTGGTTGTAAAGTGCACAAAGGCGTAGTCGCGTATCTTTTTCACCCGCTCTACACAGCCAGGGTTAAACTGCCCAAACACCTTTTTGATGGTGTCCTCTGTGGTCTCAATCATTAGATTCCTCACGTAGAGGATTTTAACAGTCTCCATGATGTCTTCATCCACGTCTATCTCTGGCTCCGCCCAGTCGACAGCAATCTGGTGTCCCCACAGCTGGATCCTTCCCGGCATGAGTTTCCTCCTGGCCATCGCCGCCGCTCGGTGGCTCTCGTACTCCACGAAGGCGAAGCCCCTGTTCTTCATCTTGTCCGCAGCGCTAGCATACACGATGACATCCAGCACGCCTTCTGTCACCTTAGCGATCTCTTCCAGGATCTCCTCTCTCTTCTTCATCTTGGGAATGCCTCCGATGAAGAGCCGGCAGTTATCTACACTGCAGCACACGCCCAGCAGCCTGCCGGGGCGGATCTCGTAGTTGTTGAGCTCCCTGACGGCGCGCTTCGCCTCGTGCTTCTGCGTGTACATCACGAAGGCGTAGCCGCGGTTCTTCCCGTCGAAGTCCATCATCAGGCGCATCTCGTAGATGCGGCCGACGGACTCGAACACAGGGACGAGCTCATCTTCGTAGACGTCACGGGGGATTTTGCCCACAAAGACCTCGCAGCCACGAGGAGGATGCAGGCCCTCCCAGCCAGGAGGAGGGCCGCCGTACTTGCGCTGCCCATTCTCCTGGATCATGCTGTATCCGGTGCGCTCCATCAGGGCCAGCAGAGCTGCCTCGTTGGGCGCGCCGGCAACGCCTTCGGGGACTTTTGTGGTAGTCACATTGGAGGAATCGTTGCTCATCCTTGCAGTGGAGTCCTCAGCGGTCATGGTGTCAAACTCATTCACAGCCTGGTAAAGTCTGGGGAGAGGAAGAAGGAGAGCACTTGTTAGAAGCTGTTAGTTACCCCCAGAATCTCACCCCTCTCTTTTGTCTTCCTGCAGTTGTTCTGGAAGTTAATTTCTCAGACTTGGGCTAAGGCTGGAGAGGAGCAGATAAATGAACAAAGGAAGTAGAAGCTGAGGCATAGGAAGTTTCATGTAAACATGAAGAGGAATTTCTTCTCTGTGAGGGTGACAGAACACTGGAACAGGCTGCCTAGGGGGGTTGTGGAGTCTCCCTCTTTGGGGGTATTCAAAACCCACCTGGATGCGTTCCTGTGTGATCTGGTCTGGGTGATCCTGCTCTGGAAGAGGGGTTAGACAGGATGAGCTTTGGAGGTCCCTTCCAGCCCCTGACATTCTGTGATGCTGTGAATGAGGTGCAACAGCCTGCACTGCAGTGGAAGTGCTTCCTGGACGTAGAGGCAGTCCCTCTTTAATGGCAGTGGTTGAAGATTAGCTGCCTGTACCATGCCAGTACCAAGAGCTGCTGCCACAGAAGGTTGAAGCTGCGTAAATGGATGCCACCAAGCATCTCAAAATCTCAGGACCCTAGGGAGGCCTATCTGTTTTTTGGAAGTGTAGGAATGATCTAACACAGGGCTGGGAAAGGAAAGATACTGCCATGAAGCCAGTGATTCCTGCCTCCAGAACACTCTCCTCCCTCTCAGTTGCTCCTCAGTTAAACCATCTACTCCTGAACAGGCCAACTGCCAGATGCCATACTCTGGCGAAAGATAGCAAACACATGAGAAGCACCGGGCATGGTTTCTATCCCTTGCCCCTCTAGACCTTCATAGTAATTGTCAAACAGGAAATAATAAATACTCTTCACCATCAGAGGGGACCAATTTTCATTCTCTTGTGAAGTGGGTGATCTGGCAAGATTCTGAGTTGCCTGCTGTTTGTGATACAATGTCTGATGTGTTTGTCTCTTCCATTATTACAACAGAACTTCACAGATGTTGAAGAGGATCACTCTCTTATGACAGGCAACTCGCTCTATTTAGAGCAAGGACCCAGCACAAGAAGAGGAAGGCACATCCCAGAAGCCTCATTCTGCTTTTGAACACAGAGTGGGAAATGCAGACGTGCCAGAGAAGAAGACCATGCTAATGGCGACAACTGGGAAGCAATGGGCTTCCTCTCCAAGCAGAATAAAATAAGACACTTTAGGATTCTGAAAGGATTTAACTAGCTGACTTTTAAAGCTGGAAAGGTCCATCAAACCATTTAATGGGAGTGACTGTATATGACACAGACCATTACATTTCATTGGTGTTTGCACATTGAGCCCTACAACACGTATCTGAGTAAACTGCATCTTCCAGAAGGACCTTGGTTTTAAGGAATCACAGAGCTGTAGGCTCCACCGCTTCCCTTTATGGCTCATTTGCTGAACACTCCCTCAGACGAGCAAGCATTCTAATGAGAATTTGTCTGGTTTTTGCTTCCAGACAGGCTTACTTGTTAAACCCTTCTCTGATAGACTAAAGAGTCTTTCAAGACCCTTGCTTTTGCCTTATGATTAAATGGTGCAACTGAGATACAACCCTGTATTTTTAATAAATCTCACAGGTTGAACCCCTGAATGTCTTCAGAATCACCAGTTCCAACCCATTCTCTGGGCTTTCGGCCTTTTTCACCCTTGCTATATACAGGGATGAGGATCATCCCTCTTTCTTCTCCCCACTTCTCTGTGTCACCAAACCCTATTTCTCCACACCTCACTAGCAAACCATATGGAGACTTTTTTGTCCCTTCTAACTCCAAATCCTCTCTAGAAACACTGGTTGCAGAGGTTCTGCCCAGGCATAACTTACTGTAGAGTGCCACAACTTTATGCTCAGTTCTCCTCCTTTTGAGTAAATCCCAACTACTGAGGGCTACACCACTAGCTCCTCCTCAGGTTTTTTTAACAACTCCATCAGCCTCTACATCATCCACTGATTTATTTGCCACAATTTGCATTCATGACCAATTTGGTTTTTTGATGGAACTGTCAAAAACCACTGGTTCCTAAAGGATACTCTGCAAGTCACCTTTACAAATGCTCCCAACCTCTCCTTCTTTCTCTCTCCAGGCTTTACCAGGTTTAATAAGGAAAAAAAAATAGACCCAGATTTATTAAGTTGCCCTCTGTCCCACAAGGGCTTGGATATATACACTCTGTTAGAACAACTTGGCCATTTTCAGTACATTCATTACCATGCAGGCAGGTCTCTTCACTAGTCCAGCAGGCCCACATCCACAGAAACATGGTCACAAAATTTAGGCACCCAAGTGTGATTTGTATTGTTCACAAAACAATAAATCTCAGCAAGCTGAGGACCTCAGATTCCCCCCCAACACCATTAAGGCTCCTGAGCTGCTCCAGAATTATGCTGGTATTTATCCAGAGATGCCTTTGCACCAGTCAGGGCAAACAACACTGTGCCTGGTTCAGCTCCTGAATGTGTTTGGGATTGGGAAATCAGACCTTTGAACCTTGGTCTGTGATAGGATCTGATCTTACAGGTATGTCTGAGCTGTGGGTGTCACACACTGATCCATTTGAATTTAAAAATATGGAGAGCAGAAGGGAAGGCAGAGAAGGCAGCAGGCAGTAATTCTGGGGCCCAGACAATACTTTAGAAGACATAATTTCTTTGAAGGTCTTTCATGGAAATGCATCAGTTTTGATAGCCTCTAGCTTTAAAATGTGGTTGATTAACATGTTTCTCTCAGATTTAAACATCCCTGTCCCTGTCCCCCCTTTTAATGTTGTCCCAGTCAGACATTTTCGTTTTACTTCTGGGAATGATTTGACATAATGAAAAGGCAAATAATAAAGCAGAGGAAAACATTTTCATTTTTCACTCAATTTGTTCCTAAAAATGTGATTTTTCTGCCTTTCCTTGAATGAAAACAAAGCTGGTTACAAACACTTTGCTGGGGAATCGTCATTATCTCAACATGGCCCACCTGTTGGCAAGCAAATATCTTATTGCCCCAGGTCTGGGTTAGTTTAGAAATGAGTCACTCACCAGTTGAGGTCCATTTAGCAAATAAAAGTCTCTGTATTCTGTTATCTGCGGAGTTTAGTTGCCAGGGCTATGGCCTAGAAAGCTACAGACATCAGGACTGTGCAGAGAGGAGGGATGAAGCAAAACTTCCCCTTCCCACCAGAAAGCAGCAGGCATTTCAGTGGCCATTCAGGAACTGGCATGTTCTCCAGCACTTTGCATTGCACCAGCAGAATGGTTCCCACTACTGGAAGTTGTGCTTGAAGTTGTTGCTAAAAGCTGGTGGCAACTTTTGCTGCATAGACTGCCATACATTGTTTGTGATAGTGAATAGTGTGCCTGGGCAGCCCATTCCAATACCTGACCACTCTTGCTGGGAAAACATTTTTCCTAATGTCCAGTCTAAGCCCACCCAGTCAGAGCTAGAGGCCATTCCCTCTTTTTCTATCACTATTTACCTGTGAGAAGAGACCAGCACCAACCTCTCCACCATGTCCCTTCAGGCAGCTGTAGACAGTGATGAGGTCTCCCCTCAGCCTCCTCTTTTTCAAACTGAACAGCCCCAGCTCCTTCAGATGCTCCTCATAAGATTTATTCTCCAGGTCCTTCCCCATCTTCTTTGCCCTCCTCTGCACTCACCCTAGCACCTCCACATCCCTCTCATATTGAGTTGCCCAAAACTGAACACAACACTCAACGATCAGATGCGTTGTTTTTCTTTGCTGGGCAGCTCCATACAGCTGGGTTTCACAAGTACCTACTGCCTAAGACAGAGCCCATGTAGCCTTACTGGAGTTAGCTAAATACACACTTAACGTTCAGTGCCTCATGACACAATCAACACCCTCGGAAAGCTCATCTGTTACCTGCCTTGATGAGAAAACATGCAGGTGTGTCTGAGAGCTCTCCTCTCCTGCTGATGGTGGCTTACAAAATGGGCTGCCAACACAACCTGCCCATGTTAAGCCACCAGCACCCTCAAGAAAACTGTTTTCAGAAATACCTATTTCCAAAGTGTCCAGCCCTACTTGTGCATTTTTTTTAGTCCACAGTAAATCTGCAAGCTTGTTCCCACGTGTCGTTGGTGTACACAGGCCATGAGCTAACACTGTGGCTTCAGTGACCTTCATAAAGCCAGGCTTACAGAGAGTCTTAGAACCACACAATCATAGGGATTGGAAGGAACCTCTGGAGATCTTCTAGTCCAACCTCCCTGCCAATGCAGGTATGCCTAGATCAGGTGGCACAGGAACATGTCCAGATGGGTTTTGGAAGTCTCCGGAGAAGGAGACTCCATAACCTCTCTGGGCAGCCTGCTCCAGCAAATGTGATTCATTCTAGAAGAGCAAAGATTTAAACTATGTTAAAATGAGGCATCTTGTGAAATACAAGCACTTGATTTCTGGTTTCTGAGGAAGAAGGTCATGGTGTGGTGGTCTTATGGTTGGACTTGATGATCTTAAAGGTCTTTTTCAAACAAAACAATTCTGATTACAAGGTACACCTCATCTCCCTGACTAAGATTCACAGAAGAGAACCAGACAAAACCACTAACTGCTAATGAGAAAGGCTTTGCTCCCGAGACAACTAAGCTTTAAATGACTAATGATCAGGAATGAAGTGGCTTCTTTTCTTCTCAGAAAAAAGGGCAAAGCCTGCTTGATTGTTTGCTGCCACATTAGATGGATGCTACTGTCTGCCAGCCTACCAGGAGCCACCCTTGGGAGCCCTCCAGTTCAGCATCTCTGCTCCAAGGACTCTCCCTCACACAGGTGAACTCCCAGAGCTACATGTTTCCCTGAAACCACCCAAATGTCACTTCCCCTTGCTTACAAAACTCCTGCTGTTGATTGGGTGGGTGTAAATAGTTCTTGCTCTAAACATTAATTACTTTTTTTAAACCTATCTTTTTTTTTTTTTTCCCTTGCATCACAGCTCAAAATATTAAAAGGGAAACTTACTATGTTGGCAGTGACTGATCTAAAGCATACCATGAGCAGGCTGATTAACTGAGACAGATTATTTATTAAATACAAACACCACACCTTGATTAACAACAATACAGGGCCAAATACTGGTGGCCATTGTGCCAAAGCAAAGGCATCTCAGGGCCCCAGTGAGAGGGCAACACCCACAGTCCACAGAATCATAGGATGCACTGGATTGAGATCAGTTAGCCCACCCTCCTGCAGTAAGGAGGGACATCCCCAACTAGATCAAGCTATTCAGGGTCCCATCAAGCCTGACCTTGAATATCTCCAGGAACAGGGCCTCCACCTCACCTCTCTGGGTAACCTGTTCCAGTCTTCCACCACCAACACAGCAAAGAACTTCTTCCTAACCTCCGATCTGAATCTACCCTTCTCTATTTCAAACCATTGCCCATTGTCCAGTTGCTACATGCTCTTGTAACTAGTCCCTCCTCAGATTTCTTGTAGGTACTGGAAGGCTGCTAGAAGGTCTTCCTTATGCCTGGCCTTGCCTTCCGCCATCTAGCATGTTATCCCTGGCTTTGACCGGCAGTAGGCAATGCCCTCTGTAGTTACACAGCCACCTGCTCCTCCGCTGATCCCAGTGTGGTAAAGCAGGCTTCAGCAAACAGAGGGACACAGCCAGTGTCCTTGTGGCAGCAAGCACGTGCCCACCCCACTCACGTGCTCCTATAAAATGAACTTGTTTATGTTTGTGCTTAATTCATCTCTCCAGTTTTGAGTTGCATGCATTTAGTGGCATCGTGTGTCCTTCCGGGGCTGACGCAGCCGCTGGCAGTCACGTAGAGTGGGGACGGTGGCAGGAGAGCTCAGGGAGACCTGCTGGCTCTGTGTAAACGGGAGGGAGGAAGGGATGGAGGCGTCTGTGTCGCAACTGCAGAGCTTGGACTGTGTGGACTCCTGCCGAGGTGACACGCTGTGCCCGCACGGACACTGCTTGCTTCAAGAGACCGCCACAGCCTGGCATTTGAAACCACAGATGCTGCAGAGGGAAGGGTGGCCGCTGAAATTCTAACTAAGCACACCCTGCTGACAGAGGGAAGGGTGACCTCTGAAATTCTAACTAAGCACACCCTGCTGACAGAGGGAAGGGTGGCCGCTGAAATTCTAACTAAGCACACCCTGCTGACAGAGGGAAGGAACAGCTACTGGTCCCTTCCTAGCTCTTTTAGTGGAAATAATAAGGGCAAATGGTAGTCCTGGTGCTGAGGTTGAGCAGCAGCTCTGGAAGCATGATTGCTCTTAAAGCTCTTCAGTTTTGAAAGCTGACTCTTCTCTTAGGGCAACTTTAGATCAGTCTAATGTTTACAACAGCAACAACAGCAGCTTAGTAAGAGCAACTGTGTAACTTCATCACAGGTATCAGCCACAGGAGTGCTCTTGCTGAAACCCACTTTGCCCATTTACAGATTCGTTGACTGAAAGAACAATTCAGGGGCCAGGTCAATTTGAAAGAAGGTAACCCTTCAAGCAGTACTTTCAATGCAACGTGCAAATTGCCTCCCCTTTTAAAGAGAAATAAGGTGTAATTACACATCGGTTTTCTTCTTGCCAAGACCGTCACTCCTTTCCTATGATTTATTTGCATAAATGAGCTGAACAAAGCTGGTGTCTTTGAGGCTGTTACTGAAACCAAGCAGTGGCATGCCCAACTGCAGGACCTGGGGCCAGCAGCTGCAGCCATGGCAGGCAGCTGGTGTGCAAGGTGCTCCTTCCCAAACTGGTTATAGAATCACAGAATAGAATCATAAGACCTTTTGCAAAAGACATTGCAAAAGAGCTCTAAGATCATCAAGTCCAACCATCAACCCAACACCACCATGGCAAACAAACCACATCCCAAAATCCCATGTGTACAATTTTAATGAACATCCCCAGGGATGGGGACTCCACCTCCTCCCTGGGCAGCCTGTTCCAATGCCTGACCATTCTTTCAGTAAAGATTTTTTTCCTAATATCCAGTCTAAACCTCCTCTGATGCAACCTGAGGCCATTTCTTCTTCTCCTGCCACTTGTTACTAGGGAGGAGAGACCAACACCCACCTTGTTCCAACCTCCTTTTGGGTAGTTCTAGAGAGTGAGGTCTCCTCTCAGTCTCCTTTTCTCCAGAGTAAACAACCTCAGTTCCCTCAGCTGCTCCTCACCAGACCTGTTCTTCAGACTCTTCACCAGCTTCATTGCCCTCCTCTGAACATGCTCCAGCACCTCAATGTCCTTCTTGTAATAAGGGACCCAAAACTGGTGAAATGGAAAGTCCCAGCTCTTTTACAAACATGTCTAACACAGCCACTGGTTCCACAAGCTTTGCTGCCATCCTGTGTACTTTCTGTTTGCAGTCAGCTTAGGGACATCCTGCTGGTAAGCAGTGTCCTTGGCTCTTCTCCATGCACAGCACAGACAGAGGCCTGGCAGGCAGCAGGTGTGGTGAAGAAAGGGTGCAATATTGAGTGCAAAATCCATGCCTGATTCCAAATTCATTTACATTTCAAGCATCAAAGGCTTGTCCCAGGAGGTTTCCAACAGGAGTTGGACTATAGCTTGGTTCCCTGTCTGCTGAACTCGAATCTTGTGGTGGGTCAGTGCAAGAGGGTGCAGCATTTCAGCATGGTATTATGGCTAGGGACCCTGTCTGAAAGCCTTTCATACTGGAAAGGGAAGGTTACTAGGGATGGATGATGTCTTCAGACTTAACAGCAACAACAAAAGTACTTGAGTCCAATAGGCCATGACAGTGTCTGCAGCATGTCATATGCATTGCTCTACCTGCAGCTGAGCTGAGTGGAGAAGTTGCCTTGGGCTAGGTTAAATACTTCAGAAAGGTGAATTTTCTTAATCTGGCTAATGGTGTGAAAACTCTGTGGAGAAAGTGGTGAACTGTGCCAGCAGACCTGAAGGGGCAGGAGCGCTGGCTGGCAACAGACTTGATGAGTAGCTTGTGGGGAGCATCCTGAGAGAGTAATCTCACAGATGAGATCAGCACGTAGGGATGATGACAAGTCTGTCTGCTGTGCAGATTAACCTGCTGCCAGCCCAGTTTAGCACTGCATATTCTCATCATCATGTGCCTGAATTAAGGCAACCAAACTTGTCCATCTCCAGCTAGGGTCACCTTGGAGGAACTTGGTGGGACCCAAGCAGGTGCATGTGCAGCAGCACCTGCATTTGATGTACCACAGCATCTCCCATTTATGTTCAGGCATGACCATGTACAGCAGTGGCTCTCTGTCTGCTGCAAGTACTACACTTAAATGTAGAGGCAAACAGTGTAAAGTACCTAAGGGTTAGGATAAGACTGGCCCACTAAGTCCCTAGAATAGCTGCTGAAATTCTCACTTCTGCTAATGGGGACAAGTGACATCCCAACCTAGGGCCTATCATCAGGAGTCTGGCCACTGATCTCAGTGGAAGAGTCCACATTCCAAGCTTAAACTTCAATGTTATTCTTGTCATTTAGTCAGGTTTTAAAGAGGACTCCTTATGAGGGTTTGTAGTGATAGGATGAGAAGGAATGAATTGAAGGTAGATTTAATATGGAGATTAGGAAGAAATTCTTTACAGTGGAGATGGTGAGACACTGGAATAGGTTGCCCAGGGAAGTTGTGGATGTCCTCTCTCTGGAAGTGTTCAAGGCCAGGTTGGATGGGGCTCTGAGAAACCCAGACTAATGGAAGGTGTCCCTGCCTGTGGTTGGGAGGGCTGGAACTAGACGATCTCTAAGATCCCTTCCAACCCAAACCATTCTACGATTCTGTGTTCCGCTTCTATGGGACAAGTTAATGTTCTGGGTATGAAAAGCAGATTTCAGGGTGGGGCTACTGCAGAGGAGGCCTGTACACAATTCTTAGTTGCTTAAATTCATCCTGAATGGCCCTAAGTACATTAAAAATGGTTGGTTCCATTTAAAATACTAGACAGTATTTTGGCTTTGTCTTTTGGCTTTGTCTTTCGATTGTATTCTCTTCAAAGAAGGAACATAAAGAAGTAGAAAATTAAGAGTAGTATTTCCAACAGTATTCAGCATCTAGCACTACTCCTCCTGACATCAGTTATAAGACTAATGGCTTCTGGAGGGATATATTTAAGACAAGAATGAGCACAACCAAAAATCCTGTCTCAAAAGTCTTGCAGGGACTGGTTTTGTCCTCCAGGCACCAATCCAAAGCAATTCATTTGGCTTAAAAACTGTTTTAAAATTGCTGTAAATCTGTTCTTTTATTTCTTGCCCCTTTTTAGGAGGAAAACATGTGAAATGATTCTGTAAATGAATATCCTGGAATTTCCCAGGTTAAAACTTGAATTCTAATCAGACAGTTGAAGACTGGATTTGTACAGCCAACAACTGCCTACAACTTCAGACTAGGACTTTAAGGTTAAGCTTCCTATTTTCCTCACTATCATTAATAACAACCTAATTCCTTTAACCAGGTCCTTGAGCCATATTAATCTTACCTCCCAGCAATTTTATATACGATTTTAAATAATGGAGCTGAAATTATGGTTCCCATACAAAATAAAATGACCTTGTAGTTTGTAAGCTCCCTGGCAATTCTCCTACCAATCCTCTCTGCATCGTTTAAGGCATATTTGGAGTGTGATCTTGCAAAGGCTGTCAAAGGTTCTGCTTCCATTATCCACTATCATAGAATCATTAAGGTGGGAAAAGACCTCTAAGAGCATCAAATCCAACCCTCAAGTCAGCACCACTACACCTACTAAACCATGTCCTAAAGTGTCATGCCTGTAAGTTTGTTGAACACTTCCAGGGATGCTGACTCCATCACCTCCCTGGGCAGCCTGTTCCAATGTCTGACCACTCTTTAGTAAACAAATCTTTCCTAGTATCAAATCTAAACACACCCTGCTGCAACTTGAGGCCATTTCCTCTCCTCCTATCATTGTTACTTGGGAGAGGAGCCCAACATCCACTTCACGACAACCTCCATTCAGGGAGCTGTACAGAGCAATCAGTGCCTGGCAGTGAACATTCCCAGGATGGAGGTCCCCCAGATGACCTGACCTTCTGGCATGGAAACTGCAAAAACAGTATTCCATGAGATATCAATGATGATAACTCAAATACTAAAGTAAGAAGACTTTTCTGAGCCTGGCACTTTTTATAGAATCATAGAAAAGTAAGGTTGGAAGTGACCTCAAGGATCATCTAATTCCAACCCCCTGCCATAGGCAGGGACACCTCCCACTAGTACAGGTTACTTAAGGTCTCGTCCAACCTGAACATTGCTTTTTGATGGCCACAAATGAGAATTCTGTTCAAGCACAGATGGTTTTCCCATACTGAAAACGAAGCCATGCTGATGAAAAAGTCATTAATGTACCAAAGCACCACACCACCTAGAGCATCCTATCAACACAACTGTTATTTCCCCTGCATTCTATCAGTGCAATCTGTCTTTCTTGACTCTTTTTATGCTACTACAGTGCTAAACCAGCCACCTCAGCTTAAACCACTGCTGAAAGAAGTTTGGGTGAAACCCAGCCTCCTCTCTTTTATAATGCACTTTGCAGCAAGTAATTTGGATCTTTTTCTCAACAATTTATGTAACCTGTGTGTTACTGTTCGATCCAGCTCTATTTTTAACCCACTAGGACTCAAAATAATTCTCAGCTGGTTCATAGGGGTGATCACTGGCTGAGTCTGAAGTTATCATCCTTCGAGATGTCGAAGCTGAGAAGAGAGGTGGGTCCTGTAATCATTCACAGAACCACAGAATTAACCAGGTTGGAAACGACCTTTGAGATCATCCAGTCCAGCCTATCACCCAACGCCTTCTGATTAACTGAACCATGGCACTAAGTGCCTTATCCAGTCTCCCTTTAAACACCTCCAGGGATGGTGACTCCACCACCTCCCCAGGCAGCCCATTCCAATGCCAACCACTCTTTCTGTGAAGAGCTTCTTCCTAACGTCCAGCCTAAACCTTCCTTGGCACAGCTTGAGACTGTGTCCTCTTCTTCTCTCACTGGTTGTCTGGGAGAAGAGACCAACCCCACCTGGCTACAATCTACTTTCAGGTAGTTGTAGAGAGTAATAAGCTCTCCCCTGAGCCTCCTCCTCTCCAGGCAACCTTCCAAACCAGGAAACTACAAAACCCTTCTCTCAAAATTCACATATTTAAACCTAGTCAACAAAGTTTACTATTTTCAGAGTCAGACAAGATGTGTGATGTATAAATAAAATGCAGCACTTGGTATCTAACAGGTCTTCCCTGTTATGGATGGGAAACTTTTGTGATGTTTTACCATAAATGCAATATAACAGTGTTCTCTGCAGAGATACTGGTACAGATAAGTGTGCCTCCCTCATTGTCTGCCTGCCTTAAAAAGCACTCTTTCTAGGAAAGGAAGAAGTGTTTCACTCAGTGTGAGCCAGAAGCTCACAGGCTTCTCCCACAAGAAACACAAGAAAAGTGTTTTTTCTGCAGCTGAAAACCAAGCCCACAACTAATCTGTTAATTATTACACCAGAAAGAGAAGAATCATAGCTTCACAGAATCATAGAGTGTCAGGGGTTGGAAGGGACCTTGACAGATCATCTGGTCCAGCCCCTCCTGCCAGAGCAGGATCACCTAAAGCAGATCACACAGGAACGCATTCAGATGGTACTTGAATACATCCAGAGAGGGAGATTCCACAACCCCCTTGGGCAGCCTGTTCCAGTGCTCTGTCACCCTCACAGGGAAAAAAAATCTTCCTCAGGCTCACATGGAACCTCCTATGTCTCAATTTACACCCATTGCACCTTGTCCTGGCATTCACTCATTTGAATATTGGCCTCTTTGAAGCAGGGTGTGAACACAGTGATTTAATTTGACCATTAAAAACTTGCTAAACTTTGTGGAGCAAGGATGTGCACTCCCAGGCTTGTGATTTTGCTTTGGTATTACAACGCAGAATACTCTCTCTGCCTGCATAAACACTTTGGTGATGTGTTCTGCTCTATAGCCCAACCAAAAGCATCTAAAGATGTTCTTAAAGGTACAGTTCCCTGTTCAGGCTTTCTGGTCTAATTTTCTTCAGCTGAGTTCTCTGGAGATTCCAGAGTGACACACAGAACCATAGAATGGTTTGGGTTGAAAGCCTGTTCATACAAAGTCTGCTGGCGTAGTCCATTTTATAACCACTGAAATAGCTTCAGACATTTCAATTCACCTTCCTCCTACGTGCAGCTTTTATTGCAACCTTGCCTGTTTTGTGCACAGCAGCTGAACGTTGCCACAACCAGAGGGGCCCAAACTGCAGCCCTGCTTTCAGCAGGAGGCAGGGATTTAAGGAGAACCTAAAGCAGCCCAACCATGTGCTGGCCTGCAGTAAGAGCAGTGTGGGCAGCAGGGCAAGGGAGGGGATTCTGCCCATTTGCTCTGCTCTCCTCAGACCCCCCCTGGAGTACTGTGTACAGCTCTGGAGCCCCCAGCACAAGAAGGACATGGAACTGTTGGAGTGAGTCCAGAGGAGGCCACCAAGATGCTCAGAAGGCTGCAGCAGCTCTGCTATGAGGACAGGCTGAGAGAGTTGGGGCTCTGCAGCTTGGACAAGAGAAGGCTTCCAGGAGACCTTGGAGTAGCCTTCCAGTATCTGAAGGGGGCTACAGGAGGGCTGGGGAGGGACTATTGACAAGGTCTTGTAATGAGGACGAGGAGTAATGGGTTTAAACTGGCAGAGGGAAGATTTAGACTGGATGTTAGGAGGAAGTTCTTCCCAGTGAGGGTAGACACTGGCACAGGTTGCCTAGGGAGGTTGTGGAGCACATGTAATCAAAGGTGACATTTGGTGATTCTGTGATCCACAACCTCCCTGGAGGTGTTCAAGGCCAGGTTGGACGAGGCCTTGAGTGACCTGTTCTAGTGGGAGGTGTCCCTGCCGATGGTGGGAATTTGAACTGGACAGTCTTTGAGGTCCCTTCCAACCTAAACCATTCTATGATTCTATGTTCACTTTTTAGATCACAGAAACTGACAGCAGCATAAAGCAACCTGCAGTTGGGAAGTGACTGTTTGCTGCTGCAAGTACATTAAACTCCAAGTATTTGGCTTAGTCAGTGCCTGGGTGTTGCCTTTTTTTTTTTTCTGTGTGCACTGACATTTGACCCTTTTTATAATATGCACCTTGCACCACTAAAACCAAGTCAGTTATTTATTAAACTCAGGTACCAATGGCTGACTTGTACATATCATGCTTTTAACTGCCTGGTGTTGGCTGTGCAGGAGCAGAGGGGGATGAAAGGCAATCATCTTCCCCGGGAAATTCTGTCATATCGGCAGAAACGAGCTGCAAAGTGCAGCCATCTGTACCTGACCTCTGCTCTAAGATGCCTGTACAAACCTTTGAACCTTGAATTGAAATTGAGAAACAAGGTTTACAAGTACAAGGAAGAGATTTCCAGCACTCCTTAGCTGTGCCCGGGGTTAATATTATCAATTTAGGGAAGAAAAAAAAAAAAAAAAAAAAAAAAAGATGTTTAACCAGTGCAGGGACAGGCTGCTTAGAGAGATTGTGGAGTCTCCCTCTCTGGAGACTTTCAAAACCTATCTGGATGTGTTCCTGTGTGACCTTAGCTAGATTCTGTGGTCCTGCTCTGGCAAAGGAGTTGGACTCAATCTCTGGTGGTCCCTTCCAACCGCTAACATCCTGACGATTCAACATTTAATTTCAGTCTAGTGGACTTTCAGATCAGTAGGAAATACTTCAGAGTTTAGAAATGAAATATTTATGCAGTTCAGAAAAGAAGTGGGATCTGAGACAGATGTAATTAGAGTTTTTACTTTTTGCTGACCTTAACTGGGATTTTTTTTTTCTGTTTCATCAAAAGCCAAATGAAGAAAACAAGCAACATTTCATTCAATGTAATTATTCCAGCAAAGACTGAGGCTGAAATGCAGAATCAAATAGAAGATATTAAAAGGAACACCAAAATGGTTCTTCCTTTGTATAACTTCATTTTATTTTTAATCCAACACATTATCTAATCTTGGTTATACACTGCAGAGGTGTATTAGAAACCCATGGAAAAATAATCAAACCAACAACATTACAATAAGCTTTTTATAGGCAGTCATATGGCCTTGCCTTTAGGATCAAAAAGGGCATGGTCTGCAGTTCTGTTAGACTAACTGTGTTAATTTAATTAAAAAGCTCTCTCAACTCTTTCAGACGCTGGCAAAGTCTCTGATGCAACACCATCAGCTAACACCAACATGTGCCACCACAGACTGCATTGGGTGTGAAAGCATTCAGAGGTCACCTGTGATAATACCACTGAAGAAGACACCCTGTCTGCAAACCAGGCTGTCAGACCATGGAGCATTGCAAGGGATGGCAGTTAAGTCATGCTGTGACATCCCTCGCATGCTGCAAGCGCTGCCTGTCAATCCATGCCAAACTTGGGTGTACAAAAGATGAATCACAGAACCTTAGGGGTTGGAAGAGACCTCCAGAGATGATCGAGTCCAACCCCAAAAGTGCTCCCACGAAGGAGCACTTCACACACACACATTTTGGAACATGGCTTCAGTCCCACCCAACTCAGGGCAGGAAACCATTAGATACAAGTGCTGCCTCCGGCCCATATGTGAATGGTTCGAGTTGAAACTTAAAAAACCTAAATTTTCTTTTATTTTCTTTTCTTTTTCCCCCCTTCTATTTCTTTTTTTTAAAAATTATTTTTAAAAGACTTTAGATTAAATTGATTTTTTTTTTTAACTTTTAAGTTCAAACTTCAGCATCATTATCAGTAGTGACCCCACTAAAGCAATAAATGGATAGATAAATAAATAGGGGTGAACAGATTAATAATCACGTGTCCTATGTTATATACAAGCCTTAAATGGTTCACATGCAACTCAAGGAGAAAGTGAATAGATGAATGCCAGGACTTGATTCTCCTAAAATATTCAATATGCAGAACAAGTTTTTTATATATATATATATATATATATATAAAAATATTTTTTAAATATGTTTTTGTATATATATATATATATATATATATACACACATACACACACACACACTCCTTGCTTGCTCAAACTTCCTAGCCACCTCCAATCTACAAGCCCCAAGTTCTGTACCTAAAGTTGACAACTCACTTTTTAAAGCTTTTTTTTTTTATGTCAAGCTCTTCAAAAAAGCAGAACAAAATACCAGGTGGCACAAACAGGCAACGGCAGGGAGAGAGAACAAATGAAAGCACAGCGTCAGGTGGCTGCAAATGGCTGCCTTTCACTTCTTTGAGATAGCAAGAAAAATATCTCTGGGGCCAAATTTTGTTTGTTTTCCTCTATCATCAGTTTAGTTTTCCCTGTTCTGACATTCGCTTTGCTATTTGCTGCACAGATTCTTTTAGATATTCACATCGAGCTCATAGTTCTAGCTTAACACTGGAACTTCCTTCTCAAACAACTCATGAGGACCCTCTAAAGGAAAGCAAACCCCAAACCCAGTACCTTGACAATGACATCTTTTTGGTCTCATCTCCCAGACAAATGAAAACCAGATAAAAAGCCCTACAGAGCAAACAATTTCCCTTACCTCTCCGGTCCCACGATCAAAGCGCAACAGGTTAAGAGGACCTGCGCCTTTGCCCGAGCAACCTTTCCTCCTAATGGCAAGAGCTCTGTAACCAGGTTATGGAGTTTATGCATCTCTTTATTGGCCAGTGAGCGTTAGCCATTTAAATTCCTTGGGAGTCATTTGTTAAGGGCTCTTAGGCTGAGGCTAAGTGGGTGGGACGGGAGGGAGAGGGGATGTTAACACTGCCAGATGCAGAGAGCTCTCCAAAGCGGTTTGAAGATTAATAGAAAATGATCTACAAGGAAGGGATCTTTGGAGGGAGGGCTGAGTCCAACTTCCAGGGAAGCACAGGAAAGAGAAACTGTGACATTCTTTGCAGGGAGCAGGAATTTAATGGGAAAATTTTCATTCCAAATCCAAAAGTTGAGGGAATAAAAGAGAGTGAAACATGTACAAACAACTCCTTCCTAGCACAAGGCGTTGTGCAAATAGCTTGAGTTACGCACAACAGATAAGATAAGAGAAGGGCATATTTTGCTTGACAGCAGGAGGATTTTTTTTTTTTCCAGTCACTTTTTAAGTTTTCTTTATATGTGTCTGACAACATTATTTCAGGCTGCACTGGATCAGTTTACAGAATCACAGAATGTTAGGGATTGAAAGGGATCTCAAAGGATCAGCCAAGCCCCCTGCCAGAGCAGGATCACCTAGACCAGATCACACAGGAACACATCCAGGCAAGTCTCAAATATCTCCAGAGAGAGAGACTCCACAACCCCGCTGGGCAGCCTGTTCTCAGTGCTCTGTCACCCTCACAGGGAAAAAAAATTCCTCATTTTTCCATGGAACTTCCTATGCCTCAGCTTCCACCCTTTGCTCCTTGTCCTGTTACTGGGCATCACTGAGAAGAGCCTGGTTCCATCCTCTTGGCACTCACCCTTTACATCTTTATAAACATGAATGAGGTCACCTCTCAGTCTCTTCTTCTCCAAGCTAAAGAGCTCCAGCTCCCTCAGACTTTCCTCGTAAGGGGGATGTTCCATTCCCTTCATCATTTTTGTGGCTCTCTGCTGGACTGTCTGAAGCATTTCTGTGAGGTCCTTTTTGAACTGAGGGGCTCTCGGTTGTAATTAAAAAGAAATGATCTGTAGCTCCTGGAGTGAGAGGCAGGTTCAGCCAACTCAGGGCAGCAATGGGACAGTAGGAATGGAACATCTCAGCCTGTGCTGCATACCCAGCGTGCACCATTTCAGCGGCAAACACGGAAACTCAGATGTGTTTGCTTGGAAGGGGAGGGAAAAAAAAAAAAAGACTTTGGTGCAGAAGTAAAAGCACAGGGGTGGTAAAACATGATTCATGACAGCAGAAATGGTCTGTACATAACAACGGAGCATTAGGCCCCAGGAGCACTTAGGCAAAGCAAACAACACACCTTCTCGAGCAGCCAAGAGCTGGAACTGCACCGAAACACTCTTTGGATGATGGATTTGCCCAGGCGGCAAGAGTTAGCCAGTGGGAGAAGCAGGTCATGCCTTGGGAGACTGAGCTATGGGAAAGGACACTGCCCAGAGAAGGTGAAAAGCAAACAGCATGTTGCAGAAGAAAAACAACTGCATCTTTCAGAGCCTTCCCTTGTTTTATTTGTTTGGGTTTTTTTAAAAGTTGTTTGGTTTTGTTTGGGTTCTTTTCTGTTGTTGTTGTTGTGTGGTTTTTTGTTTTGTTTTGTTTTGTTTTTAAACTGGCATAGACATTCTTTTCTTATTTCCTTTTTTTTTTTTTTTTTTTCCC
>VWZE01020302.1:30764-53945 GCA_013396675.1 Eubucco bourcierii
CTCAACTCTCTCAGCCTGTCCTCATAGGAGAGCTGTTCCAGCCCTCTGATCATCTTTGTGGCCCTCCTCTGGACCCGCTCCAACACTTCCATGTCCTTCCTGTGCTGGGGTCTCCAGAACTGCACACAGTACTCCAGGTGGGGTCTGACAAGAGCAGAGATATATTTGGTCTTCAAAAGCTACTGAAAGACTGAGAAGGGAATGTGCCAAGTGAAATATTTCACCAAAAGGACAGATGAATTTAAGAGTGACCTGCAAGGCTTCCACTATCAGCCTCAGAAAGTCTTTACGATTTATTGGTGTATTCACGCATAAGCCCTTTCTCAGCCACAAAAATTCAGCTCTCACAATGTGAAAGAAAACCATTTCATAGAATCACAGAATCATAGAATCAGTCAGGGTTGGAAGAGACCACAAGAATCATCTAGTTCCAACCCCCCTGCCATGGGTAGGGACACCCTACTCTAGATCAGGCTGTCTAGAGCCTCATCCAACCTGGCCTTAAACACCTCCAGGGATGAGGCTTCCACCACCTCCCTGGGCAAAACCACGGTGTGTTTGGTGGAACAGGTTCCCAGATGTTTGTGGAGCCGTTTCATTGCCCATTTGATTGTTTGAAGAGACAACACCACTTTATTTAAATGAATAACATGACATTTGACACCTCTTCTTACCCAGTGTGAGTCAGTAGGACACAGATCATCACTTCCTGCCTTTCATGAGTTATTGGAGATCAAAAACTGGGGAAATTCTTCAGAGAACATACAGCCTGTACTCCAAAGCTGTCTTTTTATAGGTGGAGAGCAAACAACAAGCACACATACAATTATATCTCAAAACAGCTTCGCTGTACCACCTCAAAGAGATCTTTTGGATGTATTCAGGTAGGCACTTGGAGGCAACAGCTGTCCAAGTTCTCTCAAACCACAGTGCCCTTTTCCATGTGTAACTCACATCAGTGCTTTGAAATCTATCTTCATAGAATCAGTTAGGTTGGAAAAGACTTTCAAGATCATTGAGTTTAACCATTAACCCTGCTCTACCACGTCCACCACTGAAGCCATATCCCCCAAGCATCACACCTACACAGCTTTAGAACACATGCAGGGATGGTGACTCACGTCACCTCCCTGGGCAGCCTGATCTTGCCATATCACAGATGATTACCAGGAAGTGCCCTTGCAAAGGTGGACTCTCCCTCTGCCCTGCAATCACCAACCATATTCCCCACTCCAGCACGGAGAGGACAAAGTCACAGACCTGAAGGTGGAGGGAAATTGGCCAAGGACACCTTGAGGTTTCCCCTTTTGTTTTTTAATCTTTGACTTTTCTGGTTCACAGGCAGCAAGATTTGCCTTGATAGCCTTAATGATCACTAGGTAGAGTTTTTGTTTCATTTTTAGCAAGCACTTTAATTGTCATTCTACGATGAAAGTCAGAACAGAGGAGTGTAGGCTCAGTTTCGCCGTGCTTTCATTTCAACCTCAAAGCAGGTTTTAGGTTCCAAAATGCGAGAAGATAGACACTGAATACAACTATGGAGCACAATAGATTTTGATTAGCATATTTAAAAAAAAAAAAAAAAAGAAAGGGAAAAAAAAGGGAAATCAGAATCACAGAAACATTCAGGTGGGAAGAGTCCCTCAGCATCACCAAATCCAACTGAGAACCCTACTCTACAAGGTTCGCCCTAAACCATATTCCCAAGCACTACATCCTAATGACTTTTAAACACATCCAGGGTTGGTGACTCCACCACCTCCCTGGGAAGCCCATTCCAGCAGAGCACCAAAGGCTTTTTATATAGCCACAAATACTACATTTCTGTGGCATCTTTGCTTTCCATTAAAATAAATAGAGGGTGGGTTCTGGATGGATGTATCGTAGAATCCTAGAATGGTTCAGGTTGCAAGGGACCTCAAAGATCATCTAGTTCCACCCTCTCACCACAGGCAGGGACACCTCACACTAGAAGAGGTTGCTCAAGGGTTCATCCAACCTGGCCTTGAATACCTCTAGGGAGGTATTGTCATCTTTGATTACATTTGCTGATTCTGTGCTCCACAACCTCCCTGGGCAACCTGTGTCAGTGTCTCACCACCCTCACTGTAAAGAACTTCTTCCTAACATCCAGTCTAAATCTCCCCTCTGCCAGTTTAAACCCATTACTCCTCATCCTGACACATCTACAAGGGAGGTTAATATGATGGCTATTTTTCAGTCTCTGAGTAAATAAAACACTTGGGGGAAAAAGATTTAGCTGTCACTAGCCTGTGTGACTGCTGAGGACCTGTGCTTCATGTCACAGCCTCAGAAACATGTTAAACTGGTGCTGTCAATGTAAGGTCCCACTCCATTCTTCCCACAGCCACCCTATGCAGCCTCCCACAGACACTCTACCTGAACACCTGTGATGGCATAGGAAAAGAAGAAGGGAGCTTTAGTTGCAGAACCAACACTGAGCAAACTGATGGGGGGGGAAAAAAAGGAAGGATTTCTTTTGAAGCCTGCTGAAGCTAGTTTTGCAGCAGAACTCCCTCTGTGGACAAGCTGATGAGATTTCACAGTAGAGTAAATGTGAGCCTTTCTTTAACACCAAGGAGCTCACTGAACCATCCAGAGAGATCAGAGGGTAGAATGACAAACTGTTATGCTTTAAAAGCTTGGATGCAGCCAGGGAATTTCAGTGCTGCAGGTACTGAGAGGCCGAAGGTACTAGAGGAATCAAGGAGGGAGATGCAGTGTGGTGGTGTTGCTGAAAAGCACCTGGTGGCCACGTTCTGTGGCCAGCACAACACAGCTACATGCCAATCAATTTTGATAATTCCAGTTTTGATAATTCTGGAGTCTTTTTGCAAAGGAGAGCATCACTGGGCTTTGTATTTATGATCACAAGAGGGAAGATAAAGACTTCCAGACATCTATTTCCAGGAGAATGAAACTAGGCTTCCAGAGCAGAGAGAGACTGAGTTTGAGTGTGGTTAGCACACATAACCCTTGTTTCCTCTCTTCCAGCAATTGCTCTGCCCTTTTAGAGGCTGCAGTAGAGTATAATAATATTAAGCAGAAGAGCTTTTCCTCCAGCCTCAGGCATGGTCTCTAGTTAGGACATATGTTTCTCTATTTTAATTCACAGAAGCAGAGAACGGCTTGAGTTAGAAAGGGCTTTAAAGGTCACAGAATCACAGAATTAACCAGGTTGGAAAAGACCTCTAGGATCACAGAGTGAAACCTAATCATCTAGTTCCAGTGCTTCTACCATGGGCAAGGACACCTCCCAGCAGACCAGGCTGCTCAAAGCCTCATTCATCCTGGTTTTAAACATTTATATGGATGAGGCATCCACAGCTTCTCTGGGCAACCCATTCCAGCGTCTCACCACCCTCACAGGACAGTAAGCATCACTCAGAAATTGGTCATAAAGAGATATAAAGGGACTGATAAAATTTCCTTTGAGAAAATAAATTTATTTTTCCTCCTCCCAGTAACATGAAGGGGAGACTGAGCTTCAGGGGTGTTTATTGTATCTGTTAACTCCTGTGTTGACTCTTCCATTCTGTCTTCCTACGTGTTCTTCCAATATATTGCCAGACTTAGAAAACACAGATTTGTACGGTGTTGGCAGAGCTTGCTACCCACAGAAAGTGTACCATTCCTGAAGAAGTCTGTGTTAAGCAGCCTAAGCTTTACACCATCCCTGTGCTGCCAAGGACAGGATTTCAGCTGGCAAGAAGGGGCTGTGCCCGAGTCACCCCGCAGCAGTGCGTGCTGCCGGCAGTTGGGAGCTGGGTCACACCTCTTGGCCCATCGCCCTGCCTCACCACAGCGCACTTTGTCCCTGCAGCCCAGCGTGGATTTGCCCATGCCATCACATGCTCTCTCCTTACCTAACCTCACCCCAGCAGCCCAGCTCCACCCCCATCAGTGTTTGCATCCTTGTCTGCTCCTCTCCACTGCCAGCCTTTGCTACGGGCAGGTAGGGTTTGGACCGCAAACTTACCTTCAGGTGAGCTTTCTTCTCAGCAGCCATCGTCATAAGAGGAACCAGTGGAAGGCACACACACTGCTCCAGAGCCACTGAGGCTTGCTCTGCTTTGGGAGCTGCTTTAAGCTCTGCTACCAGCCACAGATGTGCATAGAGAAGACTGAGTGGGCATCTTATCAGTATTTATCAATATCTAAAGGGTGGAGGTCAAGAGAATGGGGCTGGGCTCTTTTTAGTGGTTCCCAGTGATAGGACAAGCAGCAGTAGGTACGAACTGGAACACAGGAGGTTTCATTAGAACTTAAGGAGAAAATTCTTTACTTTGAGGCTGCCAGAGCACTGGAACAGGCTGCCAAATGAGGCTGTGGAGTCTCCTCTGGAGACTTGGAAAAAGCTGCCTGCATGCAATCCTGTGCAACCTGCTCTTGAACCTGCTTTAGCAGAGGGGTTGGCCCAGATGATCTCCAGAGGTCCCTTCCAGACCCTGCTATTCTGTGATTCTGTGAGCTACAGCAGGGGAAATGGAATGGATTCCCCTGTTATCCCACCAGACATATCGTCCACAGAAGAGGCAAGGACTAGAGTTATGTCTACATCAAGCCACTTGCATGGTGCAGAAACACAAGCATAATAACATAAGCGGCCTTTGGCATGAACTTTGCAACCCTGTGGTAAACCCACCCACCGTAACCAAACACACTTAAACAGTAGAAGGACATTTTCTCCTCCATGGCTGCACCTGGGCTGGGGCCCACCACCAGTGCTGGGCTTTCAGGCATCATCCCCCTGACTGCCAGAACTGCTCTAGGTCACCCTGTGGAGTAGAGCTGGCTGAATTAAACTTGAAAGTGCTCAAGGGTTCTGTTAATAGGCAGCTCTTGGTACAGACTACACTTCTGCTATAAACCACTTTCCTGCCAAAGAAAGACCTCAGGCTGCTGCTGACACAACTCACCCCTAGAGATATTTGACAAGATAAACCAGGCAAAGTGTCTGTGATTTCAAGGACAATCATAGCTTAAAAGTTTAGGAATGAGAAGAATGGACTGCATGGCTGTAATTATTAAATCCATTAGTTAAATTGCTCTTTCCCATCCTCAGCAAAGAAAATGTTTCTACAGTGACCTAAGATCTGCTGCTCTTGAGCCACTGACAACACCTAATTGGCAGGTGTATCGCACTCAAGATGCAGATAATCCACACACTCCCTGTCTCTAGGGGAAGGTTTGTGTTTTCAGGAAGACACTACCAGACTGGCAATAACCAAACCCTTATGCTCAGCCTCAGAAGCTGCATGAAAAGCTTCTGAGACAGAGGGATCATAGAATCATCAAGGCTAGAAAAAAACCTCTAAGATCAGCAAGTCCAACCCACAACCCAACACCACCATGCCCAGTAAGCCATGTCCCCAAGTGTCTACGTAGTTTTTGAACACTTCCAGGGATGGTGACTCCACTGCCTCCCTGGGCAGCCTGTTCTAATGCCTGACCACTCTTTCAGTACAGATTTTTTTCCTAATAGATCCTTCTACTTTGGCTAAATGAGAGGTTGGAGATGCAGAATGAGAGTTCTTATGAGCAGTACCAGCACTCTGTACTCTGCCTTGTTTATATGCCACTTCTGTGGAATGGGTGCACACAAACCATGGGATCGCCTAGGGTAGGTATTGTCAGCAAGTCCACCTTGTTTTGAGGGGAAAGGGCTGACCTCAACTAAAAGATTGTGGGCTGTGCTGCCTTTGGGTACAGAGAGGAGACCCTGGCATGTTATACATGTTAGCAGAGATGAAACCAATGGTAACTACTGTCCTGAACTGTTGGGCAGAAATAATGCTCACCATGCACCTGCAAGGGTAGCTGTTTGCAAGGAGGCATCAGCAATTAAGCAGGAAGCTGCAGTTTGTCAATGACTTAACCAGGTGACCAATTACCTTAATCCTGCAGATACTCCCTTTTATTCAAAACAAAAAAACCCCAAAAAACAAACAACAACAAAAACAACCCCACAAAAAACCTAAACCACAAAAAAAACCCCAAACCCAACCCAACCCAATAAAAAAAACCCACTCAAACCTCCCCCCCCAAACAAACAAACAAACAACAACAAAAATCCCACATAAAAAAAAAAAATCCACCAAACAAAATCCCCCAGTTAAAATGTTCTCAGGAACTTCAAAATGTCACTGACTTTACCCTTCTCAAAAACATGCAAAGCAAACCCCTAGAGGAAGCACATTTGACTGGCGGGCATATGTCTATAGTTTGCACTTCAAAGGTGAGCATGGTAACAAATGTCCAGGGCAAGAGCTGCTACAGCCTCTGCGCAGCTCAGATGGTTGTGATCTGACCTTTCTAATGTTGTGTGTCTTCAGAGCACTTCTGGAGGTAAGCAGACACCTATGTTTGAGGACATTGCCCTTCCTGCTTCCTTGCTGGAAGAAAAAAAGAGGACATTTCCCTGCAGCCTGTCCCAGCCCTGCCTCATTTGATTCACCAACATATGATTTAGCACAGGATCTCTGAATAAGAAAATGTAACATATTGCTGTCTAGCACACAGCTTCATGTGCAACCACCTGGAGTACTGTGTGCAGTTCTGGAGCCCTCAGCACAGGAAGGACATGGAAGTGTTGGAGCGGGTCCAGAGGAGGCCACAAAGATGCTTAGAGGGCTGGAGCAGCTCTGCTATGAGGACAGGCTGAGAGAGTTGGGGCTCTTCAGCCTGGAGAAGAGGAGGCTTCGAGGGGAGTTGATAGTAGCCTTCCAGTATCTGAAGGGGGCCTACAGGAAGGCTGGGGAAGGATTATTTACAAGGTCCTGCAACGACAGGACAAGGGGCAATGGGTTTAAACTGACAGAGGGGAGATTTAGACTAGATGCTAGGAGGAAGTTCTTTACAGTGAGGGTGGTGAGGCACTGGCACAGGTTGCCCAGGGAGGTTGTGGCTGCTCCCTCCCTGGAGGTGTTCAAGGCCAGATTGGATGAGGCCTTGAGTGACCTGTACTAGTGGGAGGGGTCTGTGCCTATGTCAGGGGGTTGGAACTAGATGATCCTTGAGGTCCCTTCCAACCTTACCATTCTATGATTCTGTGATTGTCATCTGTCCAGATATTTAGATTTCACATCATCCTTAAGGTCTGAAAGTTCTCTTGGTAGAAGGAATCATTCTGCTTATTTACAGATGTATGCAAAGAGGTGGTTGAAAAAATTTTTGATGTGTAACTTTATCTGAATGAAGCCAGTTTGCTCTTGGTGCCACATCATCAGGTCTGGCATGAACAGTGTTACATTAGAGATTTCATTTGACTTCTTACATGTTTCCTGGTATGTACAAGACAATGCACCTCAGAAAATACAAATAAAGCTATCAGATGGTGAGGGTTCCGTGTTCTGATCTTTGTTAAATGAAGCAAAACCTTTTTCTGAAGATGTGCCACAAGACTGATGAGGAGCAGTGAGGTTATATACCAAGCCTCAGACTTTTCTTTGGAAGCTCTCAATTCTTTTGAGAGCAGTTATAGTAAAAAATGAAACCTAGGTGGATTAAAATTGCCTTGCAGGTAATTTCCTATTGATGATGCCAACACAAGTAAGTTCCTTACACAGTCACTGAGCTACATCACTTCAGAGAGGAAAAATTTGTAATATTTTGAGTTTATGCATTTAATTCTGGGAAACCCCTTTTATATGTCTGGAAAGGTTACTTTTGGTCTGTTATTGATCCCCTTAGATCAAACATAACATTAAAAGAACAACTATGGAGCAGAGAGTGACAGTTCCTGTGTGTGCCATGCACACCTCTGCAGCGCAGGAGGACCTGGGGGTCAGGACCATCCACTGCCCATTTTGAGCAAAGGCACTCAGTTGTACTTAGGGAGCATACAGTCAGCTTCACACAAGACACACTCTTTTTGTCTAAAGCATAAGATTATCTCTTACATTTAGTGACTAGAAGACAGATCTCTCTGAAAGAAGGATTTTTTTTCCCATAACCACCTCATCTGTCAACGCTTATACAGAATTTCAGGGCACCTACTACTGCCCAGGAGACTAAAAGAGGAGCTTCCCTGATCAGTCTCCCTCTTGACACAGCCTTCTAAATATCACAGGAGGTTCAAGCGTGACCACAGTCCTGTTTCAGGTAAGGTTACTAACCTACAGGTCGCTCCTCAGCCAGCAGCAGAAGGCTCGTGTGCCACAAAGCCGCCGTGTGCCCGGTGCCGCCGCTGCTGCCGTGTGCCCAGCACCCAGCCGCCCGCTCGCTGCTTCCAGACCTCAGCCAGCAGCTTCGTAGGTCAACAGCAGGACAGATCTTGTGCTTTCAGATGCTCTTTTACTAAACTATCAAGGGAACCTAGATCATTACAACCCCTAACGACGACTAGAGCTGATTAAAGGGCACTTTACGAAAGGTTCCTCCCTGGGTACACTCTGATGGTGTTTTGCCAAGAGCAGCCAGCTTCGCTCCTACCTCTGCTGGCCAAAGGTCAGCAGCTCGAAGCGAACAAAGTCCAGCAGCAGCAGCAGCAGCAGCTCATGATTAAATAGCTGAAGTCAGCCCCGCTTACAGCAGGTGCTGCAGAACCACAGCCGGTGGGACGCTCCAAAGCAGTGTAGAATTGGAAGGGGAGGGAGCGCATTTCGGCACAGGAATCAAACGGCGTTTGCAGCCCTGGCTGAACAAACAGGCAATAAATAGACTCCTTGTCTTTGCCTGGGAGTTAATTTCCCTGTTTGCACATCCTAGCACTCACACGCTCTTTCCTGGTCGTGCTGAACGCCTGCTGTTCCCATCCTGCTTTCCTAAAAACGGCCCCAGGCCCCACCCTGGGTGTAGCGACTCTCTCCATGCGTGGCAGCCCCCATTCTCACCACTCGTGGACCTGCTGCCCAGGCAAGCAGCATGCAGGTGGAGCTCACGCAGCTTTATGGCTAACTCCAAGAGATTAAATTTGTCTGTGACTGAGGGAGAGGCACTTAGAGCTGAGCTTTTCCCCTGCCCTGAGGAGCGGTGGGCAGCTGCGCTGCACTCTGGGAGGGGGTACCCATGGCCCACAGCAGCCATCCAACCTGGCAGAAGGGGGTGCATGCAACAGGTGACAGGACAAGAGAAAGAGGCCTCAAGCTGACCCAAGGGAGGTTCAGGTTGGATATTAGGGAAACTTTCTTCACAGAGAAAGGGTTATCAGGGGTTGGAACAGGCTGTCCTGGGAGATGGTAGAATCACCATCCCTGGAGGTATTCAAAAGAGGCGTGGATGTGGTGCTTAGGGACATGCTTAGTGGTAGTAGCTTAGCAGTAGTGGTGGGATTGTGAGCTCTAGGTGAGTGGTTGGACTTCATGGTCATAGAGTCATAGAATGGTTTGAGTTGGAAGGGAACTTAGAGATCTCTAAGTTCCAACTAGTTCTAACTCTAGTTCCAACCCCTCTGCCATGCCCAGCTTGCTCAGAGCCCCATCCAGCCTGGGAACACCTCCAGGGAGGGGGCATCCACAACCTCCCTGGGCAACCTGTTCCAGTGATCTCTTCCAACCTCAGCAGCTCTATGGTTCTATGATTTTATGCAGAAAGGAGCAAGGGAGGAATGCAAAAGGTGGGAAGAACTGAGGACATGGTATGAAGCTGGAATTCCTCTGCATTCCTACAGTGGTATTGTAGAAATCCAGACTCAATCAGTTCAGCTGTTCATAGATCAGCTGGTTATAAAGACATTAAATCCTCCAGGCCTTGTCTGTCAAATTCACACCAAGATAAGTACAAACTAAACATGCTCGAGAGTCTTAGAAGGCTCTGTAAGTGCCTAGATACTGGCCTGGGGAGGCCTGACTTTAAATACCCATGTCTTAAAATAAAATCATGTTAAAAAAAAAACCCAGTTCTGTCTTTCAGACTCAAACTTTAATCACTACGTGGCCCAACTGGTGAAAACCTTATCAAAAAGTTGCACAAACCAGTTGGAAAGCAATCAGAAACCATTCACAAAACAGTCACTAAGCTGTCACAAAAGGTGTAGAGCCGCAGTATAATAGATAAATATATAAAATAAGAATAAATATGTAAAAGATAAGCATAGATTTTATATATTCATATATAAAAATAATAATTATGTGCTTTGTTATAAAAATTAATTATATCATGTTTCTCTAGTACAAGTAAGTATATAAAAATATATAAAATTAGTATATATCTTTTAAAAATCAAATTCCTGAGATCATGCTACATGTTTTAATAAACCAAGACCCTAAAATGATGGTTCTGGCTTCAAACCCACTAAATTTTAGGCTTCCTTAAGTATGCGATAGAATCATAGAATGCATTGGGTTGGAAGGGACCTCTAGAGGTCATCTAGGCCACCTGCCCTGCAGTAAGCAGGGACATCCCCAACTAGATCAGGTTGCCCAGAACCCCATCAAGCCTGACCTTGAATGTCACCAAGAATGGGGTCCTCTCCACCTCCCTGGGCAGGCTGTGCCAGTGTTCCACCACCCTCATAGTAAAGAACTTCTTCCTAATGCCCAATCCAAATCTACCCTTCTCTAGTGTCATAACTTTGCCCCTTGTCCCAGGGGCCTTTGTAAATAGTCCCTCCTCAGCTTTCTAATGTAAAGCTACTGAAATGTCCCAGAAGAAGCAATGGAAACATCTAAAAGCCTGACCTGCAGTGGAGAGAGCAAAAGTGGATTTTTGCACTCATGGAATGGGAGGACATGTATGGAAAATCCTGGCTGCTGGGTTTGCTATTTTCAGTTCACTTGTATAAGTTGTCCCCACAGAGAGTACTTTCCTTCCACCCTTCCCTCCTCCTCTAGAAAGAGGACAATGCACATCAGGAATGGTTTGAAAGAGAATTTTTTCCCCCCCTCTTATCTTTTCCCGTCTTTCAGTTGCTCTTCATAACACTGCTTCATTTTAAGGCAGCAGTGGCACAGGAGGTGCTTTCAGGAAGAGCTGACCTGCTAATAAACCAAGCAAGAAGCACCTAGGACAGGCAGAAATCTGAAGGGTTGATGATGTCCTTTAATAAGGATGTATGAGGTGACAATCCCACTAGTTTTGTGGTTTGGAAAGCTCTGACAGCTAACAGGCTGCACACCCCTGTGCATTTATTTCAGTGAAGGGGAAACCCAGTTTATTTATTCTCCCATTATGGGGCTTTGTTTCTGATGCCTTCACTCCCAAATGCAGCAAGAGCACCAAAACAAAGTACTGTTTGATACCAAACAACGTTCTTGTTTCTCATCAGAACAGGGAACTTCAGCTGAGCTTTCTCAACTGCACATGTGCAGAATGAGTAGAGGTGCAGCTTTAGACTGGGCTTGTCAAAGAAAACAAGGAAAGGTGTGAAAGCAGGGGAAAGCTACAATAGGAGCAAAGGGAACACAGCACCACCTGACAGGAGTTTCTCTAAGTGCCTGCCAAGCTGGGAGCACAATGTTTTACAAGCCCCAGTGTCAGTTAGAATCATAGAATTGTTTAGCTTGGAAAAGATCTTCTCATCCGTCGACTCCAACCATTAACCCTAGTTAATGGTTCTTTCAAGCCCACCACAAACTCCTATCCCCAATACCACATCTATATGGCTTTTAAACACACCCAGGGATGGTGACTCAATCACCTCCCTGGGCTGCCTGTTCCTGATAAACCTTTCCATGAAAATGTTTTTCCCTAATGTCCAGCCCAAACCTCCTCTGGTGTAACTTGAAGCCACTCTCTCTTGTTCTATCACTATTTACTTGGGAGAAGAGACCAACACCCACCTGTCTCCAACCTCCTTTCAGAGCTCTAGAGAGCAAGAAGGTCTGCCCTCAGCCTGCTTTCCTCCAGATGAAACAACCCCATTTTCCTCATCTGCTCCTCACCAGACCTGTTCTCCAGACCCTTCACCAGTTTTGTTGCCCTTCTCTGAACCTGCTCCAGCTCCTCAATGTCTTTCTTGTATTAAGCTGGCCAAAACTGAACACAATACTCGAGGTGTGGCCTCACCATGCAGAGTACAGAGGGATGATCTCCTTCCTGGTCCTGCTTGTCACACTATTTCTAATGAAAGCCAGGAGCCACTTCTTAGCTCAGAAAGAGGAACTGACACCTGGAGATGTGGTATGGGGACGATGAGTATGCCACAGTTAGGTGGCAGAGTGGCATGCAAGAGCCTCATATGATGTAGCTGTGCCATGAGTTGCGGATGATGGTCTCACATCTCAGGTGGATTCCCTGCTCTCCTGGCTGCTTTGGAGCAGTTCTCTTGGTTTGGCCCAGAAATTACATTCTGGGCATGAAAGCTGAATTGAAACTGAGTTCTTCTTACACTTTTGGTTCTAGTTGTGTATGGTCTCCACCAACACTACACCTACACCAAAAATATCCTCACTAATCCATAACATAAGCACATAACATCCTACATAGCCCTTGTCCTGAAGAAGGAGCTGTAGATACTTCCTTCTAAAGAAGGATCGTGTTTGTTACCACGAAGGGAAGGAGAGGGAGATTCCCAATGGAGCAGGGCTGGGCCACTGCCTTTACTATGCCTCCATTCAATCTGTCCTCTCCATTTCTCCATTGCTTCAGCCAGTGAAACCCTCTGCCTACTGTGATCCCCGGGGCAGCCCCATGAGCTCTACACCTCTGTATCATGTTTTAGCTCAGTTCTCCAGCTCCTCCTTAATCCAGGTCTGCTAAACATCTGCACTGCATCAATGATTGTTTTTGGGTGGTCTTTTACCAAGCTGTTCTTCCTGACCAAAGCCCAGCCGTGGCTGCAGGGGCAGACTATATGGATGAGGCTGTGCCAGCAGAGTATTCATGGGGATCCCTGCACCCACAGGTGTCCTTGTGTGACTTAGTGCTGCAGCCAAACAACGACCTCCACCCCCAATTTCCTGGCACCCTTCCGCTACACTTCAAGAGCCTTCAGCTAACAAAGTATGTCACAGAAATAATAATTATACCTTAGGACTACAATGGTTACTACTAAGAGAAGACCCAGGACACATGTTGTATGCATGAGCCAGCCTCCTCTGGAGGGTTAATGGATCACCACAGCTTCTGATATAAGCAATATGTTTATATTAATTTGAATTGTTTGTTCCCTTCAGCGACACAGCAGTTAGCAAATGCAAGTGAAAACTGCTGGTTGCAAAAGTGACTCTAGAACAAACCCAACATGAAGTAGGCTTGATGAATTTGGTGATTGGAGGTGCAAGCTGCAAAAGTTTTCTGTCAAAAAAGTTTGTGTGATTCTACTGAAATCTGCCAAGAAAAACCTACCCTGGGCTCAGGTGAGGTGAAACTTTGTTTCTCTCTGGCTGCTTAGCCGTATGAAATGAGGACCTACAACTGAAAGGTTATTTATAAATGTGAAGAAACTCATGCCTAGCACAGGAGCATTTTGAGGAGGTGTAAATATTAAATCTAAACATGTCTGGCAGTTTAGATTTGCAGTCCAAGTAGATAAAAAGAAAACCCTAGACAAATTAAAATGGAGCCTTCTCCTGTGAAGAGATGGGTGCTTAGGGATGTGGTTTAGATGTGGTGCTTAGGGATATGGTTTAAGGTGAATCTTGTTGAGTAAGGTTATAGGTTGGTCTTGGTGATCCTGAGGGCTTTGCCAACCTGGCTGTTTCTGTGATTCTGTGAGACAGGGAAACAGATGAGGCAGAGACACCTCATGGCACAGCTCACTGTCAAGACCATCGAATCACCAACCAACCAGGAATGAAATACTATGCCATCACACCCAGATTGTACAGACAGCACCCTGCTGCTAGCAAGCGAATGGGAAAGTCATATTCCACAACCAGGTTTCAGCAAGAGGGTCATGCTTTGGAGATGAGAGACCATGCAAAAGAAGCAGGCTGCTTTTCAAAAGCCAAGTCAAATGCCTGAAGGAAACCTTCTCCAAAGCAGCCGCCAGCACAGCTGTGTTTATGGGTCTATTCAACCAGCAAGTAGCTGGCTCGTAGATTTGGAGTGCAAGTAATGATTTAACATCATGACCCAAGCAAGAAATTGGAGTACCCTGAGAAATGATTTTGGCAAGGGTATATGTAATGAGTCAGAGTGTCCCGTCATCTGATGGTGTGTTTTCACACCGGGACAGCTATTTGAATTGTCCTATAATAATCCAAGAAGCTGTGAGGGGTTGAATGCTTCCCCCTTCAGTACCAGCCCAGTCACAGAATCACAGAACTTCAGAGGTCGGAAGGGACCTCCACAGATAATTGAGTCCAACCCCCCTGCCAAGGCAGGACCACCTGTGGTAGTCCACACAGGAATGCATCCAGGTGGGTTTTGAAAGTCTCCAGAGAAGGAGACTCCACAACCTCTCTGGGCAACCTGCTCCAGTGCTGTCACCCTCACTATAAAGAAGTCTCTCCTCATGGTGAGCTGAAACCTTCTATGTTCCAGTTTGTAGCTGTTGCTTCTTGTCTCACTGCTGCTGACCACTGAAAAGAGCTTGGCCCCAACCACTTGACACCCACCCCTCAGATATTTGTACACATTGATGAGATCTCCTCTCACCTTTCTCTTCTCCAGACTAAGCAGCCCCAGGGCTCTCAGTCTCTCTTCACAGGGGAGGTGCTCAAGTCCCCCAGTCATCCTCATGGCTCAGTCAACACCAGTCAGGGCTGTGTCACTCTCAGCAAGCCAAGACTGCTGTCTCTCCTCCAAATCTGCCTGGGTATGGAGCTACCACGCACATACCCTCTGGAGAGCTGGGGCTGTGAGCTGGTCTGCAGCTCTCCTGCCTTTTGCTGCCCTTTTCCCCTTGCTTTTAGGACTGGGGAAGGAGCTCCATCTTCCTGGTATTTTTGTCTGTTCTTTTTCACACCAGCAACCAGAGGAATAAATGAGAAAGAGAGCACACTCATGGATGAGAAATAAATCCTGTTTGAAAGCTGACTTGCACAGACCATCCAGACAAGTGCCAATTTGTTCTGGTGATAGCTTCCTTAAAGAATCCCCAGAACTTTCCCAACCTCTTTACCCAACCCCACATTAATTTTCTAAAAAAAAAACCCAAACACCCAAACCAACCCCCCACAATATTTGACCCTATTCATCTTTTACTGACATGGCTGACAGGAGACTTACACACACCATAAAGCAGCCATATGACTAAAAACTGCTACTCTAAACTATTTTTTTATAAGCTAACAGGAAAATCTGCTGCACACAAAACCACCACCAATGTATTAATGCTTATCTGGGGGCACCAAAAGCTGACCTCACTGCTAAGAATATTTAACATTTCTAAAGTTCCTTAATTAAGAAAGTAGTGGGTTAGGTTTTTGTTTTGTTTTGTTTTGTTTTATAAATTAGATGCATTTTAGATGTGGAATGGCCAAACACCAGTTGCTGAGCTATGTGCAGTGGTTCCTCTGTTGGGAATTGCTGTCAACTCTAATAGCAAAACACACCTGGAATACTGCATTCAGTTTTGGGCTTCCCAGTTCAAAAGGGACAGGGATCTACTTGAAAGTGTCCAGTGGAAGGCTACAAAGGTGATGAAGGGGCTGGAGCACTGCCTAACGAGGAGAGGCTGAGGGATCTGGGGCTGTTTGGTGTGGTGAAGAGAAGACTTAGAGGAGATCTAATCAATGTTTATAAATATCTGAGGGCTGGGGGTCATGAGGGAGGGGACAAACTCTTCTCAGTTGTGCCTTGTGATAGGAGAAGGGGTAAGGGATGTAAACTGCAGCACAGGAAGTTCCACTTCAACTTAAGGAAGAACTTCTTTAGTGTAAGAATCATGGGGCACTGAAACAGACTTCCCAGAGAGGTTGTGGAGTCCTCTGGAGGCTTTCAAGACCTGTGTGGATGCATTCCTATGTGTGCTAGATTTTACAGTCCTGCTCTGGCAGGGAGATTGGACTCAGTGATCTATGGAGGTCCCTTCCAACCTCTAATGTCCTGTGATCCTGTGCATCTCTGCTAGGGAACTAAACATGCCCAGAACTGCTGCCTGGCAGGGAGGCTGACTGTCTCCAGAGAAGGATGCTGCCTCACCTACCAAAACCAAATGGCTGAACCCAAACTGTGTCTTGGGAACCATCCAGAGCTCATCCTAACCCCCAGCCTGTGTTTAGGAGGGCAGGATCTTCCCTCTAGTATTTAAATTACATGAGTCTTAAGTGCACCAGGGGCTGTGATCCTGTGACCTCCACCTGCAGTTAGTGGACTATTGCACATTAACTGTCTTCCAGAGTGAAGGCGGCCACTCAGATTAGAGGAGAAGCAGACTTGCCTGCAAATGGGTTTGCCAGACCCTTGCAGATGCATCCCTCAACTCACAGGCCTTATAGTCTGATGGACATAAAACAGAGATAGGAAGATGCTGTCTTAGTGAAGAATCACTCAGTTACAGGGGTTGGAAAGGACCTCTGGAGATCATCTAGTCCAACCTCCCCTGCCAGAGCAGGGTCGCTAAGATGAGGTTGTGTAGGACGGCATTCAGGCTGGTTTTAAATGACTCCAGAGATGGAGACTCCACAGCCTCTCTGAGGAACCCACTGCAGTGCTCTACCACCTTCAAAGTAAAGTTGCTCCTCATGTTTAGATGGAACTTTCTGTAGTCACATTTGTGCTTATTACCTCTTGTCCTGTCACTGTGCATCACTGAAGAGACTGGTCCCATCCTCCTGACACTTACCCTCTATTTATAAGCATTGATAAGATCCCCCTCAGACTTCTCTTCTCTATGCTGAAAAGCCCCAAGTCTTCATAAGAGAGGCTCAAGGCCCCTAGTCATCTTCACAGCCCTTTGCTGTACCCTCTCAAGCAGTTCCCTGTCCTTGAATTATGGAGTCCAGAATTTGACACAATACTGCAGATGAGGCTTTGCTGTACCCTCTCAATCATGTCCTTGAACTGGAGAGGCCAGAAGTGGATGCAATACTGCAGATGAGACCTCACCAGGGCAGAATAGAGGGGGAGGAAAACCTCCCTTGACCCACTTGTCACATTTAATGCACACCAGGATGCCATTGGCCTTCTTGGCCACAAGGACACTTTGCTGGCTCATGGTCATCCTGTTGTCCACCAGGGCTCCCAGGTCTTTTTAGCAACTAGTTTATAAGAAACTAGTTTATAAAGACAGAGCAACCTTTTTTCAAATCACTTGGGCTTCACTCACAAAGCCATAACATTAGCTCTAAGTAATTTACATAATTACAACTCTGGAAGACCTGGGTTCAAACAACACCAGCAAACTCCTTGGAACTGGACTGCACAAGCAGAAAAACAACAAAAGAGAGAAATCAGAGATCCTATCTTCCACAGCCTGGCATGTTAGCACAACCCTATTCCCAAAATACTGTCAAAATGTGGCTTCTTCAAAACAAGAAACCAAGAAAACTTAAAACCTTCCCCACCCTTTTACTTCCCCCAAACATATTTCTCCAGCATAAAAGAACAAAATCATCAGGCCTCGAAGTTCAGCACTAGGGTACACTTCAGTGCCAGTTGATAACTTGCCAAGCAGAGCAATCACAGACTTCTGGACACAAAGTCTAGTGAGGCTGCTGGAGAGCCCTACAAACCCAGGGCTAAAGGAGGACTGCACCGTGCTGTGCTGTTATGGTGGGGGCTAACACAGAGCACCTTCCCTTCATTAAGTACAAACTTAAGAAGGCTGCTCACCTCCTGTGCTGGTTTAAGGCTCACTGGAATATTCTAGCCAGAGAAATTAGACCATTGGTTGTAAAAGAATAATAATCATAGAATCAGACTGGGTTGGAAGGGACCACAAGGATCATCTAGTTCCAAGTCCCTGCCATGGGCAGGGACACCTCACACTAGATCAGGCTGGCTAGAGCCTCATCCAGCCTGGTCTTAAACACCTCCAGGGGTGAGGCTTCCACCACCTCCCTGGGCAACCTGATCCAGTGTCTCACCACCCTCATGGGGATAACTTCTTCCTAACATCCATTCTTAATCTACCCATTTCTAGCTTTGTTCCTTTCCCTCCAGTACTATCACTACCTGATATCCTAAAAAGTCTCTCCCCAGCTTTCTTGCAGGCCCCCTTAAGATACTGAAAGGCCACAATAAGGTCACCTCAGAGCCTTCTCCTCTCCAAATTGAACAGCCCCAGCTCCCACAGTGTCTCCTCATAGCAGAGATGCTCCAGCCCTCTGAGCATCCTCATGGCTCTTCTCTGGACACCTTCCAGCACATCCATATCCCTCTTGTAATAGTGGCTCCAAAATTGGACACTACTCCAGGTAGTCTCACCAGTGTGGAGTAGAGGGGGAGGATCACTTCCCTCATCCTGCTGCCCGCACTTCTCCTGATGCAGCCCAGGCTCTGGTTGGCTTTCTGGGCTGCAAGTGCACACTGCTGGCTCATAGTGAGCTTCTCACCCACCAGCACCCCAAAGTCCCTCTCCTCAGGGCTGCTCTCCAGCCAGTCCCTGCCCAGCCTATATTGGTGCTTGGAATTGCCCCAACCCAGATGCAAGACCTTGCACTTGGTCTTGTTGAACTTCATGAAGTTGGCTTGTGCCCACTTCTCTAGGCAGTCAAGGTGCCTCTGGATGGATTCCTTCCCTACAGGGTGTCAGCTACACCACATTCATTGGTTTGTTAAAAAGGATAAAGGCCAAAGTACAAACAATTCTTCCCTCCTTGTTCTGAGTGCTGGATCACTTTGCTTCTCTCTAATATCTTCCACTAACCTTAGCTAACAGATAACACATCAGCCTTGCTGGTTGTTTTCTGTCTGGGGGAGAGAGGCATTGGCCCCTTCTGGGCTTCTTTTTCTTTGTCTGGGAGGGAAGTTTGGATTTCTGTATTATTTCTCAAATGCATATAATTGTAAATATATGTAAATATATTGTGTATATCTCCTTGTAAATTTAGCTTTGCTGTAAATACAGCTTTAGCTTACTTCCAAGCCCTCTGAGCTGGTCTGGTACATTTCAGTTAGTGTGTGTGTGTGTGAAGTTCCCAACCCACCACACCTCCATACTGGAAAAAGGGAAGAACCCATGAGAAGAAGCATGAGTTTGCCATTTTGCTAATGTCCATCAGAAATTCTAAGATTTGGCAAGAATCATTAGCTTTTGAGAAAATTCCTTCTTGATTTCTTGTTAAACTAGTTCTTCAGTTTTCCATAACCCAAATCTCTGATTAGACTCCCAATGCAGCAAAGTATCTCAGCAAGTGAAAACAGTTTAAATCTCTTCTACATTGACACGATCACAATGTGCTTAAACTGGCACCTGTGCTGCCTAGGGTGGATCCAGAACATGTTAGGGGTTGTCCTGTTGGAAAGCAGCTCCACAGAGAAAGACCTTGGAGACCTGGTGGACAGCAGATTCACCGTGGGACAACAATGTGCCCGTATGAGCAAGAGGGCTGGGGGTATTCTGGAATGTATCAGGAAAAGTGTGTCCAGCAGGGAACTAGGGAGGTTCTTCTCCCCCTCTACTCTGCCCTGGTGAGAACACACCTGGAGTATTGTGTCCAGTTTTGGGCTCCCCAGTTCAAGAGAGACAGAGACCTGCTGGAGAGAGTCCAATAGAGAGCCACAAGGATGACTGGGGGGCTTAAGCATCTCCCCTATGAAGAGAGACTGAGAACCCTGGAGTTCTTTAGTCTGGAGAAGAGAAAACTGAGAGGAGATCTCATCAATGTGTATAAATATTTGGGGTGGGGTGGGGGTGTCAAGTGGCTGGGTGTAAGCAATAAGACAAGGAGCAAGAGCTACAAACTGGAACAGAGAAGGTTTCAGCTCAACATGAGAAGAAGCTTCTTTACAGTGAGGCTGACAGTTGTGGCTGTTCCCTCCCTGGAGGTGTTCAAGGCCAAGTTGGACGAGACCTTGAGTGACCTGTACTAGTGGGAGGTGTCCCTGCCTGTGGCAGGGGGTTGGAACTAGATGATCCTTGAGGTCTCTTCCAACCTTACCATTCTATGATTCATTCTATGATTCTATGACAGAGCACTGGAGCAGGCTGCCCAGAAAGGCTGTGGAGTCTCCTTCTCTGGAGACTTTCCAAACCCACCTGGATGCATTCCTGTGCGAACTACCCTAGGGGACGCTGCTTGTCAGGGGGGTTGGACTTGATGATCTGTGGAGGTCCCTTCCAACCCCCATCATTCTGTGATTCTGTGACCCCACCTCCCTCTCCCAAAACATAGCCAGAGGTCTCAGTAACCTCCCTGCCACAGCAGTTAAAGCACAGAACTTTTGCTGTCTTTTTCATGCTGCCTTGAAGACACTCCCAAGCAGTTAATTTTTTTTTCTTTAATTGAAACTTCCTTGTTTAAATGCAAATGAAGAGGCAGAGCCACACTGAGCCTACAGTGTGGAGTGAACATAGATTGAAATGCCTTAACCGGATTTTGTCTCTGTTCCTTCCCTTCTTTTCTTCTGTAGGGCAGATGTGTCATCACGGAGTTCACAAAGCTCTCTGCATCCTGCTTCCATTTACAAAAGGCTGCTCACCTTTCTGTTTACCAAAAAACTAAAAAGAAATACACTCTTCATCAAAAAAAAAAAAAAAAAAAAAAAAAAAAAANAAAAAAAAAAAAAAGAAAAAAAAGAAAAGAAAAAAAAGAAAAAGGGCCTTCATGTCTGTGCAGAAAGCAGTCACTTTGACAAATGCTCAGTTACAGACGTGTGCATTACTCCAGTCAGAGCCACGATGTTTATATGCAGTGCCAGCATTAACTCACCAGCCATTTGCATCAAATGGTTCTGCAGCAGAGGATGGATAACCACCCAGAGACAAAGGAAAACTTAGCACTGTATTCAATGGCTGTGCCTCACTCCAGTTTTAGGGTGGGTGTGCTGGTTTGAGGCTAATTAGAATATTTTAATAGGGAAAATTACACTATAGGCTGTGAAAGGAAAACATGGTGATGTCTACTTCACTCATAGGCTTGCTGAAAAAATTGGTTTGGGAAAGGAACATAAACATAGATATGGCATTCTCTGTCTGTGTCTGTCTCTTGCTGGGAGAACAGCATCTGGGGCGGTCTAGCAGCTTCTGGCTCTGGCTCCTCTGCCCATTAATTTTCACTAACCACTTTCCTTCTAACCTCCCTGGCTGATCCTCCAAGCTCACCTTGCATGTAAGGCAAACCCTGGGGTAAGGTAGAGGGGTGGGGAGAAGGTGGAAGGGTGATTGGGTGCCCCTCCTGGGGTCTCTGATTTCTGGGAGGGGAGTTGTGTTTCTGTATTACCTTTAACTTGTCTATGTCTGTAACTATTCCTGTCTATAGTGTATATCTCTGCTTGTACATTGTGCTGAGCTGTAAATAGAGCTTCAGTCCTTAACTTCCAGCCAGCTGAGTTCTAGCCTGGGTCATTTTACAAAGTGTGGGGGGCAGGGAACTCCCAAATCATCAGTGGGCTACCTGTAATTTTGGTGGTGGTACTGGGTCACCACTATGGTGTCACAGGATCACAGAAATATCCAGGTTGGCAAAGCCTCTCAGGATCATCAAGTCCAACCTAGAACCTTACTCTACAAGATTCACCTTAAACCATATCCCTGAGCATCACATCCAAATGACCTTTAAATACATCCAGGGTCGGTGCCTCCACCACCTCCCTGGGCAGCTCATTCCAGTGCCTCACCACTCTCTCCACGGAAAACTTTCCTAATGTCCAATCTAAACCTACCCAGTCTCAGCTTGAAGCCATTCCCCCTTGTTCTCTCTCTAATTACCCATGTCCAACTGTTCTGTCTCCAATTACCTGTGTTCACCATGGTTCAGAAAGAAATTCTTCTCTTCAGTCGCACTGGAGAAATGCAGTACAGAAAAATGAACCAGGAAGGTCTTTGTTGACTTTAGTCCAGGGTAAAACCCAACTACTAGGGCTTTGTGAAACAGGACCATAGATTATTGACCCTGTCAAAATGTGTTTCTGTGGGATTTAGTGACTATTCCCTTTGTCTCCAGATTGTGAAAATGAAGGAGTTTCTTGCCTGCAAGCCTCTGAAATCCTTTGCCCTCAGGTGTGGCACATATAGTATTGGTGTACAGAGCATATCACAGGTCACTGATGTATGACAGCTTTCAGGAACAGAAAGATGAAAAAAAAAAAAGAGAGAGAATTCAAGAAAACAGGCTTGTTTGGGCAATTTTTATTGCTCTTCAGCACTGTCTTCTTGGATTCCTACCTGGATGACCCTGCTCTGCTATGGAGTGTGATAAGCCTCTGAGACAGAATCATAGAATTACAAAATTGTTTTGACTGGAAAAGACTTTTAGGATCATAGGGCCCAACTAATATCTAACTGTACCAAGTCTGGTGCTAAACCATGTCCCTCAGCACCACATTTCCA
This sequence comes from Eubucco bourcierii, assembly GCA_013396675.1. Classification (NCBI taxonomy): domain Eukaryota; kingdom Metazoa; phylum Chordata; class Aves; order Piciformes; family Ramphastidae; genus Eubucco; species Eubucco bourcierii. The sequence goes on from VWZE01020302.1 coordinate 53,047, forward strand.
TGCCATTTTAAACACCCCCAGGGGTGAGGATTCAACCACCTCACCGGGGAGGCTGTTCCAGTGTTTTAGAACACTTTGAGTCAAGAAGTTTCTTCTAATAGCCAACATAAACCTCCCCTGGCACACCCTGGGGCCATTTTTTCTCAGCCTGTCACTTGTTACTAGGAAGAAGAGACTAACACCAGTCTTGCTCCAACCTCCTTTCAGGGATTTGTTGAGAGAGAGAAACTCTTCCCTCAGCAGTCAGAGGAACTCCATTAAACTCAACCTGTAGATACCCATCCATTAATTTTCTGTTGTCAAGTCTTTAATTTCAGCTGTATTAATAAAGTCATCTGCCCACACACAGCTAATTGCAGGTGAGATTTGAGCACCTCTGGGAGCCATTCAAGTGGAAGAGCTTCATGACAGAGTAGCTGCCCTGGGTATTGCTTGGAGAAACATTAACAGCAGTGCCACAAACCAGGTTAGAAAAAGCCTGTTTCTTTGCATTGTAGAATGTCAACATAGTAATTTTCACTTTCAAGCATCCCAATTTTTTTCTGGTGAATGTATTCAGTTCAGTAGACCTTATCATGATCCCACCTGACAGGTTTTCTACAGGCTGCTGCTGGGGCTGCTTTCAGTTGCAATTACAGAAGCTGTCCACAGGAAAGAGAGAGGCCGCGAGGCAGGAGAGAGGCTGCGAGGCAGGAGAGAGGCCGCGAGGCAGGAGAGAGGCCGCGAGGCAGGAGAGAGGCCGCGAGGCAGGAGAGAGGCCGCGAGGCACGAGAGAGGCCGCGAGGCACGAGAGAGGCCGCGAGGCACGAGAGAGGCCGCGAGGCACGAGAGAGGCCGCGAGGCACGAGAGAGGCCGCGAGGCAGGAGAGAGGCCGCGAGGCAGGAGAGAGGCCGCGAGG
>VWZE01020302.1:54086-65194 GCA_013396675.1 Eubucco bourcierii
GAGAGGCCGCGAGGCACGGGAGAGGCCGCGAGGAACGAGAGAGGCCGCGAGGCACGAGAGAGGCCGCGAGGCAGGAGAGAGGCCGCGAGGCAGGAGAGAGGCCGCGAGGCAGGAGAGAGGCCGCGAGGAAGGAGAGAGGCCGCGAGGAAGGAGAGAGGCCGCGAGGAAGGAGAGAGGCCGCGAGGAAGGAGAGAGGCCGCGAGGAAGGAGAGAGGCCGCGAGGCAGGAGAGAGGCCGCGAGGAAGGAGTGCATTTTTTTCTGAAAACCATTAGAAAAATACATCAGTGCTATAATGCCACAACTTTGGTCTGATAATATCTTTGCAGGAGACAGGAAGGACTGGAATAATGACTGGTTTCTGCAGCTCTGCAGAAAGGATGAAAAGTCAGTTAGAGGCTTTGTGTATGCAGTGCAGGACTTCCTGCACTCAGCACGCAAAAGATGGAGTTGAGGTCTAGTTGAGGATGTCCCTGCTGACTGCAAGGAGGGGTTGGACTAGATGAGCTTTGGAGGTCCCTTCCAGCCCGAACCATTCTATGATTCTGTAAGGTGTATTCACTCTTAAGCCTTCAGATACACATTAGATACAAGAGAGGCAACCTGACAACCTCTCAACCTCAATTCCTTCCACATATGCAGGTTAAATGGCACTGCAGATTTTGCTCACTGCTTTTTGGTTTGTGCTGTCATAGCCTGAGAGATGACAGAATCAGAGAATACAGAATGATGGAGGTTGGAAGGGACCTCCTGAGACCATTTACTCCAACCCCCCTTCTAAAGCAGGTTTGCCTGGCTCAAGCTGCAGTCAAGAGGGTCAGTCAATCCACATGAGTGAGGATACTATAGTATGAGAAGTAAACTTTCCTTTAGTCTGCCATTACAATAATAGTTTCTGCTAAATTATTGGTTAGAAATATGCCTACTTTTGCTTTCTAGCATGGAAGCAAATAATTTTTGATGTTGACAGCTGTTGCTCAACCTTGGAAACAAAGGGAAATGTTGTGAGCCAGCACCAGGGAGGGGAGAGTAGGGCTGCCATTCATTTGGATAGATGTTTAATCATCAACTGCATACTGCACTCTGATCTGTGCAACACCTGACTTTGGAGGAGAGAAAAGTTACTGAGAGCAGCAAAGCCTTGAAAGAAATATTCTCATTGGAAGTGCACATTGCAAAGAGGAGAAAAAAAAAAAAACCTCAAGATCTAAGCATTCATCATTCATTGACACTGCAGAATGGTAGGGGTTGGAAGGGATCTGCATGTACACACATCCAGCACAACATAGTTTTGACAATTAAAATAATTTAGTTATTTCACAGGAATGATATTTGATGCCCTGCTGCAATTTGTGGGCTAACACTTGGAATGATTTCAGCTAAACTGAAAAGCTGTTCTGGTCGGGTGGGTAGGGTACAAGTGGACAGCTCTAGAAAAGAGAATACGGTAGTCAGAGAGAAAAGCAGGGAGCTGCATCTTCATAGAATCACAGAATCAACAAGGTTGGAAAAGGCTTTTGAGGTCATTGAGTCAAGCCTATCACCTAACCCTTCTAATTAACTAAACCATGGCACTAAGTGCCTCATCCAGTCTCCTTTTAAACACCTCCAGGGATGGTGACTCCATCACCTCCCCAGGCAGCTCATTCCAATGCCAATCACTCTTTCTGTGAGGAACTTCTTCCTAACATCCAGCCTAAACCTGCCCTGGCACAGCTTGAGGCTGTGTCCTCTTGTTCTGTCACTGGCTGCCAGGGAGAAGAGACCAACCCCCACCTGGCTACACCTTCCTTCAGGTAGTTGTAGAGAACAGTAAGGTCTCCCTTGAGCCTTCTCTCCTCCAGGCTGAACAACCCCAGCTCCCTCAGCCTCTCCCTAAGACTCCTGTCAGACACCACAGAGATACCTGCTCTTCTGTCTCGGCCATCTGCAATGGCCTTATCCATGTGCCAGGTTGTGTCAGGGGAAGGAAACAAAGCAATGACTATGGAGCTCTCCACTCAGGGTATGCTCTAAACAAAGAGATCCAGCAGAGTAAACTCCAACTAACTCCTCTGATGCAGGTAATTTGTTGTCTGCACCTTTGTAGTGGGGAATCAAGGGAAGTGATTGCAACATCTCACCTGTGGTGTACAAACAAGTACAGCAAACAAATGAAAGGCAGTGGAAGGTGCAGGAGGTTGAGGTGCTCACAACCTGGATGCTCCTTGTGGTCACCCACCAGAGAAGAGCAGGGACAAAGGTAGTACTGTTTATGTGAGGGCACTATCTGGCATGCAGGGCTCTGGTACATGTAGGCAAGCCAGGAAACCCAGGCACTTTCCAGAGATGAGACTGCAGAGTTTTGCCATGCTCCTGTTACTCTGCTGTAATCCTGGTTGCAATTTTTTTGTTTGGTTGGTTGATTGATAGGGTTTAGCTTTCTGCCATCTGAATATTGAGCATCTCTATTGAAAGTATCAGAACCTCCAAGAGAGTGTCTGAAGAGATTATTCCTATATTAATATGTCCCTTTAATATGGTTATTTCAGATTCAAACATAAATTGGAAATTTGGGAACATGTTGCTGTGAAATCTTTGTGGGATCCAAAATATTTTATTTGGCAGGGGTCGGTCTAGCAACAACATAGAATCATAGAATGGTAAGGTTGGAAGTGACCTCAAGGATCATCTAGTTCCAACCCCCTGCCATAGGCAGGGACACCTCCCACTAGTACAGGTTACTCAAGGCCTCATCCAATCTGGCCTTAAAGCCAGAATCTGTGTCCCAGGGACTGCTACTTAGGATAAAGACAGACTTCTTTTTAGCTAATGACTCTGTAACCAGCCCAGGGTAAGCAGTATTCTTGGGGTTTTTTCCACTTTGTATATCCAGAAAGAGGCTTTGCAGAGCAGGCTGTCCTCGTGATCCCTCTGCAGCCCTGCTCCTTTCAGCCTATGGACATAGGTTTAACCAACTGAAACTTGGTAAACATTTGTGCTGGTAAAAATCAAGCACGTGAAATGAAACTTGCCTGGTTTGTTTTAGTGTGGGATATTATATTATTATTTACTTAAAATGATTTAAATTGGTCACAATTTACAGATAGTTCTGACCCCTTTGCCCTGAAGGCTGTCTAGCTGATGTTTTTTTTCCCTTGTCTCCTTGATTCAGAGATGGAAAGGAGTTGGTGTTGCCCTGAAAGAAGTCCTCCCTAGTGTAAACAGGACTCAAAGACTGAACAGGTTTTGTCAACAGTCCTATTCCTTCCCTGTAAGCCGCAGAATCTCCCTTATAGTCGCCAGACAGAATCCTGTCTTTGTATGAAAACAGACAAGATAACATTGTCATCACTGCCTTTTGTTTTAGGTATTTATTTTTTATAATTCAGTCCCCATGAGCTCTGAGATAAGGTTTGACCTCTTTCTTTAGTTACTGCTAAAGAAACTTCTGCATCAGTCCAATTTACTGACAAATACTGGAAACTGGGAGGAAAAGGGCAAGAATCACACCTCAGCTGTGACACACATGAGAATCACAGGCTTTAATCCTAGTCATGCTTTCCATCTATGAGTTCACCAGCAGACTGAAACTACAGTGGAGACTTGAACAAAATCTATCTTGAATTCTGTTTCAATTCTTTAAAGCAGGTATTTGTGGGTATCCCCAAATACTGCTTTGCTCTCTGGTAGTTTTTTCCCCTGCACCTTCTTTTTAGTACTGCTAGGAACTGCAGCTACACTTAGGCTGCTTTTAATGAAGTCAATGTGTTGCTCAGTACAGCCTAACACCACTGAGCATTTGCCAAATATCAAGAGCATGTCATGTGCAAGTACAGTTAGCAAACACATCAAGAAAATCTCTGTCATGCCAGGGAGGATTGAGGCAAGCAGCAAGCACAGCTAGGGCCCAACACTGATGAACTGGAAGAGGGAGGAAAGAAAGGAGGAGAGGAAAGAAAGGAGGAGAGGAAAGAAAGGAGGAGAGGAAAGAAAGGAGGAGAGGAAAGAAAGGAGGAGAGGAAAGAAAGGAGGAGAGGAAAGAAAGGAGGAGAGGAAAGAAAGGAGGAGAGGAAAGAAAGGAGGAGAGGAAAGAAAGGAGGAGAGGAAAGAAAGGAGGAGAGGAAAGAAAGGAGGAGAGGAAAGAAAGGAGGAGAGGAAAGAAAGGAGGAGAGGAAAGAAGAAAGATGAAAGAGAGAAAAGAAAAAAGAAAAAAAAGAAATAAGAGAAAAAAGAGAAAAGAGAAAAGAGAGAAAAGAGAAAAGAGAAAAGAGAAAAGAGAAAAGAGAAAAGAGAAAAGAGAAAAGAGAAAAGAGAAAAGAGAAAAGAGAAAAGAGAAAAGAGAGAAAAGAAAAGAAAAAAGAAAAAAGAAAAAAGAAAAGGAAAAAGAGAAAAGGGAAAAAAAAAGAGAAAATAAAAAGCTAAAAGAAAAGAAAAAAGAGAGGAGATAATAAAAGATAAAAGAAAAAAAGAAAAATAAAAAGTAAAGTAAAAAGAAAGTAAAATCTTTCTTGCAATTTGTTGCAAATTGTTGTATTGTACACAAAACACACCATAAATAAACTGTGAATACTGAGGAGACATCAATCACTCCACACTGAGCCCTCTTTAGGGTTGCTTGACAGTTGCCTGGGATGTAAAAGATCATTTTAGGGGAGTCATGTCCAGATCAGCAGAGCACATGTGGAGAGTGGTTCCTGCATGAGTGAGTCAGCTTCTACCATGCGGTCAAAACTTTCAGACACTGAGCAAACTTCCAAAAATTTACCCAGCTTCATTTCCCTCGATAGTATCTGCACATCAGAAACATAAATCCTGGCATTTTTTCCTTTGTCTACTGTCTTGGAACATGGAAACAATCGTGAAAAACTTAGTCACTTTGCCTATTTTTGCAAAACTCGTTCAACAATCAGCAAGCATTTTTCGGCGTGACTCACTGCCCACATCCCTGCAATAAGTGGATCGCACATTTTACCTCGAACTCCTGCTCCTGCTCTTCAGTTAGAGGATGAGCAGCAGCCAGCTGTTCTCGGGTTTAGTAGAAAACCATCAAGTCTCCAAATGTAACCATCCATTAGCTTTGTTTGTTCAAAGACAGAACAAAATCAAAACAATTAGCTAATCAAGCGTGGGTTAATCAACTCGTGCGTGCTGTAGGTGACACCACGCAGTCAACTCCAACTGGCACAAGCAAACTGCCAAATAACAACACTAACTCTTTTTCCAGCCTCTGAGAGGTGAACATTTGGCAAACCTTATCACCAAGCACCGTTGCCCTCTGCCTCTCAACGCTAGGAAAATCAAGTGTAGAAAGGTACCTGGTTTGAAGCTGCTGGGCGCTCCCGTGGGTGCTGGGCTCCCGCTACAGCCGCTTTGAGCAGCCCAGCACCTCCGTGGCTACGACTGCCTACCTGGGTCAATGTTTTACCAGGCTGTGAGCAGCCTGCTGTGCCACCCTCCTTGCAAACACCCCCTGGGGAAGGCAGTGCTGAGGCCACGGGGGCAGAGCCAGTGCCAAAGAGGTTGCCCCTCTTGTGCTCCACAGGGAAAACAAAGCACACCAAAATAAGAGGGAAACCTGCTAGAGGAACACATAGGGAAAGCATACCGTGAAGGGAGGGGAGGTGGAAAAAAAAAAGGTATATAAATGGTGCTATTAATAGATAATTTGTGGCAGGTAAGTCATGATAACCTTTCTCTGTATTGTTCTAAGGCTGCTTGCAAGCCTGGGCGTGCCTGGCCGAGAGGCAACGCTTAATTTGTGGGAGCACAGAAGTTTCCAAATAAATCTTCAGTGTAAGAGAGCAGCCATTCAAATGACAGCTGAAAATTCAAAATAACAACAACAACACACCCCACACCCCCCCCAAAACCACCGGCTAAAGCAGCACAAAGGAAGGCTAAACAGGAAGATGGGGGAAAGGAACGGCCGAGGCAGTCTGCGATGTTTTTACCTTGCAGGTAGAGGCTCCGCTCCTGCGTCTCAGCTCCTCGGGAGTGCCTCGGAGTTAAAGCTCTACCTGTGCTAACTGGAGCTTTCCCATCCCCAGCAAGTTAACCATTACAAGCAGAGGGCAGCCAAAATGGGCTGGCAACCAAGTGCAGCGCTGACAAGGTGCTGCTGCCGCTCCCTGAGGAGGAGAGGACAGGACAGGACAGCCGCTGAGCTTGGGAAGGACTTGGAGGCTGGGAGTTTGTGGCTGCTCCCAACCTGGGAGACCCTTTCAGGACCTGGTACACAGACGTAGTCTCATGAAGGAGCAATGGGAAAAATCAAGACTGTGTTGTTTGTCCTGTTTCTGTGATACTGTCTTGCCTGTCACAGCCCTTCAGCCCTGGTTTGGGGAAGAGTGATTCATTTTGTCTAATCTAGGATCCCTGACTGATCTGTATTTTAATGCATGTGTTTCATAATCATTGAATCATTAAAGTAGGGAAAGACCTCTAAGACCATTGATCCAACTCTCAACCCAATACCACCATGCCCACTAAACCATGTCCTCAAGTGCCACGTCTGCATGGCTTTTGAATGTCTCCAGGGCTAGTGACTCCACCACTTCCCTGGGCAGCCTGTTCCAATGCCTGAACACTCAGCACATTCATGTGCTGGGTTTGATGTTGATCTGGATCTTGTGTGGCCTCACACAGGTGTGAGATTGTCCACACTCAGTGATGCTTGGCTGAGAGGAGGCAGGGGGGAGACCTCATTGCTGTCTGCAACTACCTGAAGTGATGATGTGGAGAGGTTGCTGCTGGTCTCTTCTCATAGGTAATTGGAGACAGAACAAGGGGGAGTAGCCTCAAGCTGAGACTGGGTAGGTTTAGATTAGATATTAGGAAAAAGTTTTTCATGGAGAAAGTGGTCAGGCACTGAAATGAGCTGCCCAGGGAGGTGGTGGAGTCACCGACCCTGGATGTGTTTAAGGGTGGTTTGGATGTGATGCTTAGGGATATGGTTTAAGGTGAATCTTGTACAGTAAGGTTCCAGGTTGGACTTGGTGATCCTGAGGGGCTTTGCCAACCTGGATGTTTCTGTGACTCTGTGACACCAGTTGAGTCTGGTCAGGTGGGAGAGGCTTACTCTGCCTGCTGGGCACACTGCAGTGTCCTCATGGGTAGCCAGGAGCACAGCTGTGTCCAGCTCATGCATAAGTGACAATATTGGTCCTCATTCCTCTCTCCTCCCCTTTCTGCCTGGAGAGGCAGAAGGAGAATCTCTCACGGATTTGGTATTTAAGGCAAACACGGTGGCAGCCTGTGACTCCACACAGGACAGGCTGTTGACACAAGCAGAAAAAGCATACAGACAGCTGCTAGGCAGAATCCTGCTGCTGGAGGACAACCTGCAAGACCTAGCAGAGTCATTTGCATAAGACTTATTAATTCCCAACCATCAACTCATATTCCCTCTAGATAAAAAGCCCTCACAGTTGCTTTACAGCATCTGCTCCCAACCTATGAGGAAGAGTGCTGCTACAAATGCACAGAGGAGGGAGAGACCCATCTTCTCCTACCAGCTTCTCAGGTTTGCAGCAGGACACTTGCCACGTCACATTAGCCTCTCAGTGCCTTGCTGATCCCTCAGCTGCAAGTGGAAATGATAACAACCTGCTGCTGCTGCACAGAGCTGCTTGGAGCTATGGCTATGGCTGTCACCTCTGAGACTCCCAGGCAGAAGAAGGGGTCTTATCTGAAAGAGCTTATCTGCACTTAAGACCCTGTCTAACCAGCTCTAGGGAGCTGGAACTGCTGGTAGCAATCTTGCTCCACCAGAGAGGTGTCCTAGATGGGTGAGGGGGGGGGGGGGGGGGGGGGGAGTACAATCATGCTGTTTTTCTCTTCTGCTTGGGTACTCTATTCAAGATCTCTCAGCTCTTCCCAACAGCACCTGAGTGGCAGAGACCATGTTTCTCTGAGGTCTGCTTCTGGCAAATTTCTGCTTCCTGGTTGCAGGAGCATTTCAGCAGAAGGCTCTTGAGGAGCGCTGCCCACTCATCTGGATCACATCTAGATTTTATCTCCATTGTGTTTCCTGCCATGGCACTGCCAGTCTGGTCTTTGGCAAGGTTAGAAACCCTGAAGCTGAAGTGGTGAGATTTGGAAGTGGAAAAACAGTGTGCTGGTGCGTGGGCTATGGATCCAGCTCAAATGTAGTTCACCTGGCAGCACAGACAAGGGCATTGCCCGTTATGGGAAGGTTGTACAAATACTCACTTTTCCGTGGTGGAGCATGCTAGCCTGGTACAGGCCCAAGAGAGGCAAATTGTGTGGGATTATTGACCCACTGGAGCCAAAGGATTTCAGAGATACCAGGTGTAGCTATCACAGAAAAGTGATGGCTGCCAAGGTATGACACATGTCAGAGAAGGCCACCTAGGATGGTGAGGGGCACAGCCCTATGAGGAGAGGCTGAGGGAGCTGGGGGTGTTCAGCCTGGAGAAGAGGAGGCTCAGGGGAGACCTTCTTGCTCTCTACAACTACCTGAAGGGAGGTTGTAGCCAGGTGGGGATAGGTCTCTTCTCCCAGGCAGCCAGAGACAGAACAAGAGGACACAGTCTCAAACTGAACCAAGGCAGATTTAGACTGGATATTAGAAAGAAGTTCTTCACAGAAAGAGTGATTGGCATGGAATGGGCTGCCTGGGGAGGTGGTCGAGTCACTGTCTCTGGAGGTGTTTAAAAGGAGACTGGATGTGGCACTTAGTGCCATGGTTTAGTTAATTAGGTGTTAGGTGATGGGTTGGACTGGATGGTCTCAAAGATCTTTTCCAACCTGGTTAATTCTGTGATTCTGTGGCTGACATTGTATAATGTCACTCTGGACAGATGGAACAATGGACAATTTGCTGAGTCCTCTCACTAAATCTGCCCTTCTAGATAAGCTGATATAAGGGAACAGAAACCAAGCAATCTTTTCACTGTTGCACAAGCAATAAGAAAAAAAACACAAAACTTCCTTGAATGCCTCTGTATAGCCACCACCTTGTGAACTCAGCCTTTCACTCACAGAAGCTCATGCAGCCTTTTCTCTGGTTTTCAGAGATTAACTTCCAAATGAAAAACATCCAAACCCAAGGAGTTTCACCCTTCTTTGTAAGAAAGCGATAGCAGCAGTAATTTCACAGGCTATTACATCCAAAAGCCAGTTGCAAACATGAACAACTGGATTAAGCACTGTTGTAAGGCATTTCCCTGGGGTATTGATGCCTTTAGCTCCTCAACAGGCTGGGTTAGGCTGAGAAAATTCCCCGAAGGTCACACAGCAAGACAGTCCTATGCTTGTAGTCGGTTCTGCAGCTATCGTTGCCCATTTTCCTGCCCAACCTAAATTTAACTTGCTTCTCCTTATTTTCCACTCTCAGAGATGAGGTTTTCACAGCCAAAGGCTCAGAGAGAGAGGGGGATGCTTCTCAGGAGGCCTAGTGTGTTCCTTTGCCACCTGGTCCAAAGTTCCTGGCTTCTTTTGCAGATAACCAAGGGTGGGTTTCTGATTAACACATGGTTGACAGGCAGGACTGTGACCCAGGGGAACTTGGCTTTTTAGCCTTTTTCTCAGTGCACAACCTTTGTCACACAGCACAGGTTTCAAGGGCACCATAACACTTGTGTATTTACTCACTGCAAATGGAGGAGGTGCTGGGTTGCACAGCACACAGCCAGCAAAGTCAAACATTAATTCAGCACAGGCACCATAAAAGTTCATCCCGGCTTGGGAGCAAGTAAAGTAAAAGGCATGGACACCACAGGTGAAAAAGCACCTAAAATTCACTGGCTTTTGGGCAAAGCACTTTCAATGAAACACCAACCTACTTACAAAGGGTTTGCAGCCTAACAACACATAGATCATCAAACGACAATAACAAACCTAAAAGCAAGGTAGGGATCAGGTAACAGAAGGGGAAATTTCTGTGACTCTTCAGTGGGGTTTCATTTTGTTCCAGTCCTCTTTCAACAGATGCACTTGTATTTTATCCTGCATGGCAACACTTGCTTTGGGAACAGTCCAGGCAGATCCATAGGGGCTGCTGTGGAGGCTTTGAAAACTTTACATTCCCAGTAAAGCAGCTCCTGTGTCTGAGCTCATGATGCCGTCAGGAATATGTTCAGATCTATCCTTAAGCAGCGTGTTGAAACCACCTCCACCATCAGTGCTGTTGAAGCAGCACTGATCTCCTCCAATGGGATCTGTGTCCCATCTTCTGGAGCAGCAAGACTGGCAACTGCCTGTGGTCAAAGAATCATAGAATGTATTGGCTTGGAGAGGATCTTTAAAGGTCATCCAGTCCAACCCCAACCCACTGCAGCCAGCAGGGACATCCCCAATGAGATCAGATTGCTCAGAGCCCTGTCAAGCCTGACCTTGAATATCTCCAGGGATGGGGCCTCCACCACCTCCCTGGCCAAGCTGTTCCAATGCTCCACCACCCTCCTAGTAAAGAATTTGTTCCTAATGTCCAACCTAAATCTACCCTTCTCTCGTTTAAAATCATTGTTGGGAGAGGAAAAAGAATCAGGTGGAAGATGGCTCTCCTACAGGAAAGTAGCAGAAAAATTAAGTGTGACTTGAAAGGGCTCTTCAGCAGTGGTCTGAAGGTGGCATACAGGAGGACACCTCTCTAGCTGTGGCTTGGGCTGGCTGTCTAGGATCTCAGAACTCACACCTGGCCAAGCCAGCAGTACAAGAGCTACACACTTGCCATACCTACTCATCCCTTCAGTACAGAACTTAGTATCTCGGGCTGGTACTTCAGGGCAAGATACCTTGTAGGTCTCCATCTGCTGCAGAATGTGTCCTCAGCACTGGACAGACAAAGTGGCCTCCAGCTGATAAGAGGAAGGAGGGAATTATTTACTAACTGCCTCGACTAGCTGATCCCAGAGCTGTTTTGCTAGTGGTTTCACTGGGCAGAGTTTCAGTCATGCTTGTTCCCTCGGAGGGAAAAGACCTTGCAAAATACATGAGATATCTAAGCAAATGTGCTCACAATTCTCAGAGAAACTGAACGTTGGTGGGAAAAGAATATTTACAGTTTCTGTAGGGCTGATTTGTTAAACACCTGGCTAGAAAAGAATGGGCAATGCTGGCAGAAAAATCACAAAAAGCCAGGCTCTAAACTACCCCCCCGCCACCC
>VWZE01020302.1:69889-80122 GCA_013396675.1 Eubucco bourcierii
AAAAAAAAAAAGAAAATCTGTAATGCCTACTCTGGCAAGCAGATTGATACATTTTCTGAGATCAGAACATGGAACACTGGAACAGGCTGCCCAAGGAGGCTGTGGAGTCTCCCTCTCTGGAGATATTCAAGACCCACCTGGATGAGTTCCTGTGTGATCTGGTCTAGGCAACCCTGGATGGTTGGAGTGGGTGATCTTTCAAGATCCTTTCCAGCCCCTGCCCTTCTGTGATCAGTGCAAAAGTGACTGCACTCCAGCTGTCCTGAAGCTCACAGCATGGCTAGTAAGAAAACTGTGATTCAAACCTCTGGAATTACCAAATCCACCTGGTTCATAGGTGTTTTAGTAATTCAAAAACCTTTCACCACATTCCAACCTTTCAGCTTAGGCAGATGCTGTATTTTTGAGAGCAGACAGAGAGGACTCTGCTCACTACCACAAAGCCAGGACCTGCTGGATACAGCAAGGGTGGTCAGCCATTGGAATAGGTTGCCCCGGGGTGGGTAGGGGGTGATGGAGTCACTGTCCCTGGAAGCGTTCTAGAAACATCTGGACATGGCACTTAGGGATGTGGTTTAATGGCCATGATGATGTTAGGTTCATGTTCTTTACAGTGAGGGTGGTGAGGAACAGGTTGCCCAGGGAGGTTGTGGCTGCTCCCTCCCTGGAGGTGTTCAAGGCCAGGCTGGACGAGGCCTTGAGGGACCTGTTCTAGCGGGAGGTGTCCCTGCCTATGGCAGGGGGTTGGAACTGGATGATCTTTGAGGTCCCTTCCAACCTTACCATTCTATGATCCTGTGTTTGGACTTGATGATCTTAAAGGTCTTTACCAACCAAAACAATTCTGTGATTCCATAAGTGTATTTCTCTAAGCACAGGTGCAGCTGTGTGTGGTTGGTTGGGTCTCAGTCCAGCTTACCTGCAGGCTACAGTTCAGATTTGAGGCTTGGACGTGATTTATGTTAAAAGTGGAAGCACAAAACAGTCTGCTCTCATTAACTTAGCAGAAGACTGAGTGACTCTCAGGCTTGGTGTGTTCCTGCAAGGATTCTGCTTGGAAAGAAAATTCTGAGGACAATACTTTGCATTCCAGTGAAGCTGTAGCTACACTTAGAGTCAGATCTTTGGCTCTGTAGATTCAGAACAGTCCTCTAACTGGAGAGGATTTAAATACCTGAAATTAAAGGATGCATTTGATTCTACACAGCTCTGTTTGTTTGAGAGTATTGAAGTTTTGCCTGTGTTGTGAACTTCTTGGGTTGGGTCATTTGGGTTGGGTTGACACATTTTTATGGTACTGCACATCAGCCATGGACAGCTGGGTTTTGTTTTGTAGTGTGGAAGTGGGGGAAGAGAACCACAAAACCAGAAAATTATTTTGCTTGGAAAAGACTTCTAAGATCATTGAGTCCAACCATTATCAAACTCTACTAAGTCTGGTGCTAAACCATGTCCCTCAGCACCACATCTCTGTGGCTTTAAAACACCTCCACTGACAGAGCTGCAACATCTCCCTAGGGAGCCTGTTCTAGTGTTTGAGAAGGTTTTCAGTCAAGATGTTTCTTCTAATATGCAACCTAAACCTCCCCTGGTGCAACTTGAGTTTATGGAAACCCTTGTCCTGAAATAACACACATTCAGAGAACTGAAAGAGCATTACAGACCATTGTGAAGAGAGAAGAAAAACAACATTTTAAAGATTACCAACAGTCCAAGCATCTCTGGGTTGTAAGGAAGGTCTTAAAAGACGTCTTGGGAAGGACTGCTAAGCAGCTGGCTAAGTACTGCAAACCTGAGAACAGGATTTTTTTCATGATCAGCTGTACTCCCCTTTTCCTTTTGCAGCTTATCACCTGTATCTAACTCCAAACTGAATTGATATTTTGGAGTAATCCTGAAGCAGTGTGCAGTGATAATCAGTATCTCACATTGCAGTTACACGCTTGGGGGCTTTTAATGGCTTACACTTGCACAGCCCTTCCCTTGAAGGAGTCCCAGTTCACTTGCTTGAGTATTTCCACACAGTGTTTTCAGTTCTGAAGGAGAACATGGAGTGAAATGATTAAAGTTGGAAATGTGGAAAAAGAAAGAGTTGGTTTCACTGAGATTACTGGGGGCATTTTGAGAGGCAGAACCCATTTGATCTCACACATCAGCCAGTTACTTGTTACAAATGTAGGGATGACTACCATTGCATCCTGACCACTTGCAAGGATTTTCTGGTTAAAGCATTCAGTACAAGCAGCAAGCACCATTCTCCTAGCAAAAGCCAGAAAACTCTAATTTATTTCATCATTAAAATAATAAAAAGATCTAAAACAGGAATAGTGCTTCCATGCCCTCATCCCATTGCTCAGGTAGGATGCAGGAACACATCATGGCTCAAAAGAACAGATGAAAATAGGTCCAGCACAAGGAAGAGCAACATCTCTGCTGTGTGTAGTTTAGTGCCAGACAAGGCTGTGTCTGCAAATTTCCTATTTGACCCTTGAATTTGCTTCACTAAAAAGAACAAATTACCTCCTGCTAGACACCCACTCTGGCTGAGCCAAGGTGAGAAGTTCTACCACAGTGCCTTTGCAGACCTATGGCATGCAGCTAGTGACAGCCTGCCCTACCAGCCAGCACCAGCCTCATTCCTCTCTGCAAGCTCATTTCTGGGTTGGGGCACCAGTTTAAGAGCTGGCCTTGAGAGCCTGCCACCAAGGTGGATCTCCTGTGGTCCTACCCACAGCCCAGCACTAGCTTCCAGCATGGTTGTGAGGATGCCAGGAGAGCAGCAAGCAGCTGGGGAGCACCTTTCTGCTAGGCCAGGCTGCCCTGTAACCCCAGCACATTTAGGGGAAAGGTTAAAGTGTTTCCTCACACCAGGCTGCTCTCAGCAACAAAGGCAAAGGCGTGTTGGAACTATGTCACTCCTGGAGACAAACAAGTGAGGGCAACTCACCCAGTGCAAACAAACACAAGCACAGAGGGCAGACTAATTGCACCTTTTGGGTTGGCTGCTGTTCTTCACGTGAACATTTGACACCTAGGTGCTCTCGTGGTGGATGCTACAGTTCACTTACTGATTACATCCCAGTTGCTGAGCCCATTTCTAGTTCTTGGTTGATGCCATTTTATTGAGAGGCCGAATACAATTTCATTTGGTTGCAGTTAAGTAGATTATCAGGGTCAACCAACATTTTCTTCCAGTGCTAAGCCCAAAAAAATGTGTGCCAGGCAGAGGGGTGACGAGGATCACTCTAGGATCACTCAGTGTGTGAGCCTGAAATTCCAGTCCATGAATCAGTCTGCAGACTGTGTGGCAGAGCCTGCAGTGATCCTCTGCAGGAAATGGCAGGTGGATTAGCACTTGCTGGAACTTCATTCTCAGCAGTGTGCCAGTCAATGCTACTGGGTGTTAGCATCTCGTTGATAGTTTGCTTTGTTAAGGAACAGAAACGAAAGTGGCAGCATGCTTTGTCATGCGGGTCACCCACTCATCATACTCCAAGGGGAAGAAATGAAAGACAGTTGGATTTAAAATCCAAGAGCTGCACCAAAGTCTCTCTCCATCGCTGCGCTGAGGCTGCTGCTTGTCAGCAGCTCTGCAAGTTTCTGGGCTTCTGCAAGCAGTGGAGTTGCTGGTGGGTGTTCTGAGGGAATTCATTTCTAGTGAGCAAATAGTCTAATGTGTCCCATGCACTAGGTTAGCATCCCTTGGGTGCTGTGTGAGACAAACCAACACAAGTTCTTTACCCTGTGGGTAGTGGAACACTGGAAGAGGTTGCCCAGGAAGGTGGTTGAGGCCCCATCCCTAGAGATATACAAGGTGAGGCTGGACAGGCCTCTGGGCATCCTGATCTAGTTGAGGACGTCGTTGCTTAATGCAGGGAGAGTTGGACTAGATGACCTTTGGAGGTTGCTTCCAACCCAGACCATTCTATGATTGTATGTTTCTTTAGTCCTGGTTGGTCTGTCCCTTCCACACTGGAACTGGAAACGGAGGCAAGGGTTTGTATTGCCTCAGTTCTGCTAAAATCTCTCCCTTGCCACCTGTAGGCCCATACAAAGCACTAGATGCAGGAAGGTAAACAGGTTAAGTGATATTCCAGAGAAGATGAAAAGAATTCTGTGCAGCCTCGTTATTAAAAACATATCCCTGGGAAACAGATTTCTAGAAATTAAATCTTCTACTGATTTTATTCCAGCTGAGAGAAGAAATAAATGGTGAGACTATGGCAGTCACTCAAAAAAAAATCCCCAAGGTTTCACCCCTTTCATATTATTGCTGACATTCTTTTGGAAATCTGTCTCCAAGGACTTTTTTTTTTTTTTTTTTTTCTGGTTTTGCCTTGTGACAAAGACCCAGAAGCAATACCCAAGTTAAATGCTCGCATTTGTAGCCTAAAGAAAAAGCCATACGGTGCTCAGTCATGCAAATTAATGTATCAGTCAGAATCCACCCAGCTGTCTGGGATATCAGATTATGATTGGAGACAACTTCTTTTAACCTAATGAGTCTGCATTCTTCGTTAGGGCTAATTAGCATAATTCCACTACAGTCAAGGTAGCTGTGCTATTTCAGATATGTTCTTATACCCTGCCTGTCATCTGAGGGCTTCACAGCAGAGCATTAAGCAATGTGATTAGTATCGGTAACGAGTTCCTTTGGCCCCTCTGACACAAAACCTACAACTCCTGTAGCAGTGAATGCAACTTTCAAAAATGCAGGTACCACGTATGAAAGCTTTTGTCAAGGACTGCATCCCAGGCAGCACGGAGCTGGGCACAGCCCATAAAAAAATCCACCTCAAAAATGCCCCGAACTCCTTGTAGCCACAGAAAAGTAACGCAGACCTTACGACAAATATGGGGCAGTGTGGCTGGAGAGCTGCCTGGCAGAAAGGGATCTGAGGGCTGTAAATAGACAGGAGCTGAATATGAGCCAGCAGTGTGCCCAGGTGGCCAAGAAGGCCAATGGCATCCTGGCTTGGATTAAACATGCTGTGGTCAGCAGGAGCAGGGAGGTGATTGTCCCCTTGTGCTCTGCTCTGGTGAGGCCACACCTTGAGTATTGTGTTCAGTTTTGGGGACCACAATACAAGAGAGATGTGGAGGTGCTAGAGTCAGTGCAGAGGAGGGCAACAAAGCTGGGGAAGGGCCTGGAGAATAAATCTGATGAGGAGCTATTGAGGGATCTGGGGATGGTTAGAGTGAAAAAGAGGACACTGAGGGGAGACCTCATTGCTGTCTGCAGCTACCTGAAGGGACATTGTGGAGGGGCTGCTGCTGGTCTCTCTTCACAGATAGTTGGAGACAACAAGGGAGAATGGCCTCAAGCTGAGACTGGGTAGGTTTAGATTAGACATTAGGAAAAAGTTTTTCATGGAGAGAGTGGTCAGGCACTGGAATGAGCTGCCCAGGGAGGTGGTGGAGTCACCAACCCTGGATGTGTTTAAGGGTGGTTTGGATGTGGTACTTGGAGATATAGTTTAAGGTGCACCTTGTGGAGTAGGGTTCCAGGTTGGACTTGGTGATCACAATCATAGAATCATTTTGTTTGGAAAAGACCTTTAAGATCATCAAGTCCAACCATTACCTATCCCTACCACATCCTGTACTANTCAGGGAGAGAGTGGTCAGTCACTGGAATGAGCTGCCCAGGGAGGTGGTGGAGTCACCAACCCTGGATGTGTTTAAGGGTGGTTTGGATGTGGTACTTGGAGATATAGTTTAAGGTGCACCTTGTGGAGTAGGGTTCCAGGTTGGACTTGGTGATCACAATCATAGAATCATTTTGTTTGGAAAAGACCTTTAAGATCATCAAGTCCAACCATTACCTATCCCTACCACATCCTGTACTAAACCATAGAATCATAGAATGGTAAGGTTGGAAGGGACCTCAAGGATCATCTAGTTCCAAACCCCTNAGCCTTCCTGTAGGCCCCCTTCAGATACTGGAAGGCTACTATCAGGTCCCCTCGAAGTCTTCTCTTCTCCAGGCTGCAGAGCCCCAACTCTCTCAGCCTGTCCTCATAGGAGAGCTGCTCCAGCCCTCTGATCATCTTTACTCTGCTACTTTACTCTGCTCTTGTCAGACTCCTATAAAAGCTGCCTTCCTAAGGAGCAACTTAGACTCATAGAATGGTAAGGTTGGAAGGGACCTCAAGGATCATCTAGTTCCAACCCCCTGCCATAGGCAGGGACCCCTCCCACTAGTACAGGTTACTCAAGGCCTCATCCAATCTGGCCTTGAACCCCTCCAGGGAGGGAGCAGCCACAACCTCCCTGGGCAACCTGTGCCAGTGTCTCACCACCCTCACTGCAAAGAACTTCCTCCTAACATCCAGTCTAAATCTCCCCTCTGCCAGTTTAAACCCATTGTCCCTTGTCCTGTCATTGCAAGAACTTCTGACAGTTCATAGTTTTGCTGTTTTAACTTCTCTCAATATGTGGTCTGTGACGGGAATTCTGCCTGATCATGCAGGTCCTGTTCAGGCAAAATACTTTAAACTGCTTTTACATGCATTCATTAGAATGATTTGCCTTAAAAAGTGCTTTTACATCTAGCTAGAACATGACCAAATACATTTATCCTGCTTCTGCACATGCGCCACATGGATACCTGCTTCTCCTCCCATCCTGGGGCAAGAAAGCATTTTTAATTGTTTACAGTAGGGGCAGCTCATCACATCTATGCAAACCAGCTTGGCCAGTTGTTTTCCGGGCAGACCTGTGTGTGCTAAGGCATCCAAAAAGCACTTTGTACCTGCTCGCTACACAAACCTTCCAGGCATCAGGTCCCCTGCTGAGGCAGGACCACCTGGCTATGAGAGTTAACACTGGGATCCTAAAGAGAAGCAGCTGGGGCCAGGAAAGAACAGGTGGAGAATGTGAGGACAGATGTATCAAATGCATCTGGTGACCTGGCAATCAGTTAATGCTGATGTCTAGGCAAGCTCTGAATATAAAAGTTTATAAAGATGTAAAGAGTGAGTGCCAGGAGGGTGGAGCCAGGCTCTGCTGGGTGATGCCTGATGACAGGACAAGGGGCAATGGGCTGAAGCGAGACACAGGAAGTTTCATTTAAACATGAGGAGGATTTTTTTCACTGTGAGGGTGACAGAATCCTGGAACAAGCTGCCCAGGGGAGTTGTGGAGTCTCCCTCTGGAAATAGTCAAAACCCACCTGGATGCATTCCTGTGTGATGTGGTCAAGGTGATCCTGCTCTGGCAGGGGGGTTGGACTGGATGAGCTGTTGAGGTCCCTTCCAGCCCCTGACATTCTGTGATTCTATGAGCACCTTGGTAAGTCAGGGCTGGAAATGGTAGATGCTGAGGGCTCACCTCTCCTGCATCTTTGAAGTTCAAGAGAAAACGTTATTATTTCTCAGTTATTCATTTCTACTATGTTTTGAGATGTTCCAAAGCAAGCCTAATATGAGACCATAGGCCAAAAGTAACTCCATGGCAGCACACTACATGGAGGTGACTTGGTCAGCATCACTGCAACTGGCACAGGTGTTCTGAAAACTCCACGGTGAGGAAGCTACACATTGGAGGAAGATACTACTGCTAGCAAAGCACAATGAAGCTATAAGCCTGCTAGACACCACTCTCAGTTCCCATTCCCGACCCCCCAGTCTCAGCTGACCACAATGTCGCTCATTTCTCCCACAGACCTGCCTGAGGAGCGGTGCTAAACGCCCCAGTTTAGCCGCACAGGATCCCTGCTGAGAGAGACTGCGGAAGGAGCAGCCCGGCCCTCGGTATGCTCACGGGTGGGCTTTGCAGGGCCGTGGCCCTGGCTCCGCAGCAGAGCTAATCTCTGGTTAATAATTACACGCTTAGCACATTATGCAAGCCCTCACTCCTGCTTTTCACCAGCGCCCATTCTTCCGCTTTCTGCGAGCCGCTCCTCCTCTCGTTTGATTTCACGCACCGCGGGAGCACGGATCCCACGGGCACCAACCTTCCTCCCCAGCCTCGCCTGCCCCGCAGCAGTGACCCTCTGCTTCCTGGGTTAGGACCCAGATGCTGCTCTCGCAGCCTTTCTTCTGGATTCAAATTACTAAGATTAAAAGTTCAGCAAGTTGAGTTCTTGCTTGGTCTGCTAACGTTATTTATTTATCCAGTGACCTGCCAGGTCTTCAGCAGTCCTTCCAAGCCCATGAGAAGATCCTCAATCTTCTGCCCAGGGAGGTTGTGGCTGCTCTCCCTGGAGGTGTTCAAGGCCAGGCTGGATGAGGCCTTGAGTGACCTGTTCTAGCGGGAGGTGTCCCTGCCTATGGCAGGGGGTTGGAACTAGATGATCTTTGATGTCCCTTCCAACCTTACCATTCTATGATTCTTCAGAGCTGGACTGGCTTGTGCAAGCACTAACTGAGAGGCTGCTTTGCAGGGAGAGTAGAGAGAGTGGGGGCTAGGGAAGGCTCACAAAACAAATGTTTGGAGCAGCAAGTTACCGTTAAAGAATGTTGCCCACTTATGTAGAAAAACTGGGTGCCAGCTGCTTACCAAACTCGTTAGTCAAGTTCTGCAGCCTGCAGGAAAGGGCTCCCAGAATTAGCTCTCCCGAGCTGGTAGTGAGACACCTCTGATGTCTGAAAGGGGTTCGCCTTGGGGTTGTTAAATACCCGCTCCACGTGATTGGGCTAATTAAAAGTTTTCAGCCAAACAAATCCCTGTTTGTGAAGGTATAAGAGCTAAGAGGATTAGATGTTAGCTAAACTAGACATAGCTAAGAAACAAAGTTGTTGCTGTTAATTCTCAAAAATGCTACCCTAGTGCGTGCGGGCAAAAGGAGCGAGCAGCGAAATCAAATCTGCGAACCCAAAAGTCTCAGATGACACTTACATCAGGTATGTTCCTCAAGGGAAAAAAAAAACCAAAAAAACAAGCATCTCCCTTGAATTCAACACTGCCACACAACTGGGAAAGACTTTGTTCTACACAGAGGAGGCAAAGCCAGATGCAATGACAATTATTTCATCTCCTGTACTGTTCTTGTAAAAGAAACGTTGCTATTGCCTATTATTCTGTATGTTTACTACCACAGCCCATTGGCTACACAGCAGCATGCAACCCCAGGAAGGACAGATTAGGGAAAATGTAATTTGGATCCACAGTGTATTTGTGCTGGACAAGTACCCTGGAATGGGTATCCCACGGAGCATGTGGATACTCCCTCCCTGGAGGTGTTCAAGGCCTTAAGCGACCTATTGTAGTGGGAGGTGTCCCTGCCTATGGGAACGAAATCATCTTTGAGGCCCCTTCTAACCTAAATCATTCTATGATTCTAAGTATTTCCTCCCTACTGAAAGCCCCATCAAAAATAGTCCATCAGAACCTCCAGAGTCCTCCTACCCCTCTGAAAACACACTCTTCTCTTATGCCAGCTCAGAATTTTTTTACTTTATTCCCAGCAAGACGGCTCAGTTCAGCAGCAGCCATCTCCCCTCACCATTAGCATCATTCTTTCTGACTTGTTGCACTGCTTCTTCCTGGGCAGACATCCCACAGATCCCAGGGGTTTATCTAGATGGAACCATTCTCACCTATCAGCCTCATTCCAGAATGCTTGCTAATGTTGCTAGCACTAATTGTACTTTTATATGAATGTAAATAATTTGCTAGAGGAGATAACTATACACCTGATTTGGAGCCTCTGTAAGAAAGCCGCTGTGATGATCAGTGCCAATAAGGAAGGGGGAGTTGCAAGAAGTAAACTTCTACAGAAGTAAACTGAGTTAAAACACCTCTGTGAATGTTCCTAGGTGTTGGAAACTAATTGCAGCCTTTAAGGGTCAGAACAGCCCCTGGCACACTTAGGTCTCATGTCATTTAAATACTAGAGGGCAGATCCTGCCCTCGTAAGTGCAGGCTGGGGGTTAGGATGAGCTCTGAATCACAGTATCATAGTATCATCAAGGTTGGAAGAGACCTCAAAGATCATCAAGTCTAACCCATTACCACAGACCTCAAGACCAGATCATGGCACCAAGTGCCACATCCAAACCCGCCTTGAATACCTCCAGGGACGGTGACTCCACCACCTCCCTGGGCAGCCCATTCCAGCAGCCAATGACTCTCTCAGTCAAGAACTTTCTCCTCACCTCCAGCCTAAACTTCCCCTGGCACAGCTTGAGACTGTGTCCTCTTGTTCTGGTGCTGCTTGCCTGAGAGAAGAAAGCAACCTCCTCCTGGCTACAACCACCCTTCAGGGAGTTGTAGACAGCAAGAAGGTCT
>VWZE01020302.1:82376-104173 GCA_013396675.1 Eubucco bourcierii
TGCCACACAGCTTGGTGTCATCTGCAAACTTGCTGAGGGTGCACTGAGTCCTCTGTCCATATTGCTGACAAAGACGTTGAACAGCACTGGTCCCAGCACTGACCCCTGAGGGACGCCACTTATCACTGGTCTCCAGTTTAATAATCTTTCTGTAGTGCTTCACTGAAATATCCTACAAGTTTTGGTGCTCCAAATTGAATAGCAGAGCTATTTTCCTTTTTAGTTTTTAGTTTTACTCAGATTTTAGTTCTTAGTTTTAACTCAGTTTTTAGTTTTACACAGATCAGATTGCTTTGCAAACTTGACCCAAACTTACAGATAGCTGTATTTCCATAAACCCTGTACTTTTTGGTAAGAGTGCTGTTTATAATTTTTTATTTTTTTTTTTTTTCCTGCCAGCTGGAATCCTGATGAAGTTGAAGACTGTAAGATGGGTGTATGGGGAATAGAGGTACAGATTTCTATGCTGATGTTTTGTCAACTCTGTGGGCTGCTGCTGGCTGTAGGCATGAAATACACATTTAGTATATATAGATCTTGCTGATCTAGTAGAAGAATTAAATCACACAACTCCTGACCCTTTCACACAAGGGTGGTTCAAGCAGTCCATAGGTTTCTAGGCTACTGATCACACGTGTACGATGGCACAAATAGATGAATAACAGCAACTTTTGTTTTCAGTCCCACCCACACTTCATCTGATTTTTTTTAAATCACATAACACCCACACACCATGCTTGGCTAAGACTGACAAACACAGAGCACAGGAAAAATCAATATATTGTTTTCTCTGTGTGGGTATCTCAAGATGAAATAATAGCTGGGTTTTTTTCTTCCCTCCCCTCCCCCTTCTTTTTAAGGAAATAAATCTGAGAAAAGAGCAGGCAAGTGGTAAAAGCTGCCAAGGGATTTCAAAAGGTAAGTCCTTGCACAATCAGAAGTGGGATTGGACTAGATTGGGAGACAGCTGACCTGCTCTAAAACACCGCTGTCTGGCTTCCCAGTCAGACTTTGTTTGGCTCTAGCACATGCCATGACCTTGCCTATTTTGAGAACTGGAAGAGTATTGCCCTTGACTTGAACAGAGGCAGGAGCAAGCCCTACCCAGAACATTTTATATGCTACGTGTCATATGTGCATGCCAGCATTATGCAAGGGGGTGAAAAATGAAAACCTGTCAGGCACAGAACTGGTGCGCTCAAGGACATACTGTTATTTGTTTTGTGGCTTTGCCACTCCAGCAGAGATGAACAATATGCTGTTGATAGCTGCCATGATAGAGTCAACCAAAACGCCTCATTTTGTAACTTTCTGGACATGTTCTAAACATGGCTTGCTTGGCCTCAAAGTTCTATTTTAAAATACAAAACAAAAATGAAAACTCCCCCACAGCTCTTTATTTCCCTCCTCTTTTGTCCCCCCAGTTAACACAGCAGCAGACTGAATTCACCTCCCAGTTCCTTTATTTTTTTTTTTTTTTTTTTCACCCAAGTTGGTAGGTTTTGTAAATCTGCAACCTTTGCTTTCTGGAAATTCTTTGGTGTATTATTGCATAGCAGAGTGGTGTGACAAGGATAAAGAGATTAGAAGTAATTTCATAGAACTCCTTCTTCTGTCAAAACCTGTAGAGGGCTTTTACTGGTAGCTCCGAGAGCTGCTGAAATTCTTCATTAAAATCTTTCAAGGTACAAGCAGGAAATTCTCTGAGCACTAAGACACAGAGCAACCAAAGTGGAGGGAGAGAAGGAAAACGAAATCAAAGTCTGAACAGAGAGAGAATTCAAAAGGAAAAAGAACCTGCTCAGTAACCACAATACTGATGTGTGTTACTGCCAAGGAGGTTGACGCTGATTTAGCTTTGAAAGCCAGAAAACCCTCTGCTGATTTTCACCAGTTTCAAGTAATTAGGCACAACCAGTGCAGGCAGAGGCTCTGCTTGCCACCATTAGACACTCAGGGTGGATGGAAGCTGCTGCTGAGTGGACACTACTGCAAGCTGCTGTGTTTTCCTGGGGTGTTGTACCAACACATTGCCCACTTGCCCGGCAAGTTCTCCGTGGGCCAGCAATGTGTCCTTGTGGTCAAGAGAGCCAATGGCAGCCTGGGGTGCATCAATAAAAGTGTGTCTGGCTGGTCTAGGGAGGTTCTTCTCCCCATCTGCTCTGCCCTAGTGAGACCATTGTGAGAACATTGTGCCAAATGTTGGGCTCCCCAGTTCAAGAGAGACAGGGACCTGCTGGAGAGAGTCCAATGGAGAGCCACGAGCATGACTGGGGAACTTGAGCATCTCCCCTATGGAGAGAGACTGAGAGCCCTGGGACTGTTCAGTCTGGAGAAGACTGAGAGGAGATCTCATTAATGTGTATAAATATCTGAAGGGTGGGTGTCAAGTGGCTGGGGCCAATCTCTTTTTGGTGGTTCACAGCAATAAGACAAGAGCTACAAACTGAAACAGAGAAGGTTTCAGCTCAACATGAGGAGAAGCTTCTTTACAGTGAGAGGGTGACAGAGCCCTGGAGCAGACTGCCCAGAGAGGTTGTGGAGTCTCCTTCTCTGGAGACTTTCAAAACCCACCTGGATGCATGCCTGTGTGACCTGCTGTAGGTGATCCTGCTTTGGTGGAGGGGTTAGACTCGATCTCTGGGAATCCCTTCCAACCTCTAATGTTCTGTGATTTTAAGGGCCAAATCTGGCCAGCAGATGAGGAGCTTTTCCTGGCAAGGAGGTCTAGTATGGACCCTAGTTTGATCAGTAGGGGAAAGCAGAGAAAGAAGGAATTAAATATGATGTGGCCAATGCAGCTGGGCCAGTCAGTGCTTGCACTGCTGACCTGACCAAAGCTTTGAAGACGAAGGACTTCCATTCTCTCTGATCATCCCAGTAAACAAAGAGTGGACAGACATGAAATAATAATGACAGTTACCATCATGGGTTATTAAGGAATTGTCACACACTGCAGGTTCTCCTCAAAGCCAGTGACCCTGCAGAACAGAGAAAGTGCTGGAGAGCATGGGCACAGGTGTGTGAAGAGGAGCACACTGCTACCATGTCATCCTAAGAGAAGGGTAATGAATGCTGTGCTCCCTGTTAGAGAGGTGGAAACTCTGCTGCTGCTGCTTCTCTTTGACTCATCCACCCACTGCTTTCATGAGTGTGTTCACAACTTAGCCTTGCTCAATGGAGGCTACAGCATGTTCTGCTGCATTTCAGCCCACTCAGGACAGGAGGTTTCATCCTTATCTTCATCCATTTGCTATGCACCAGGGAGGTTTCTCTGCACTCTTCATTTCTGACTCTGGGATTTTAAGCTGGTTGACCAAGGGCTGCCTTTCCCTCTGGTGTCTGTGGTAGCCACTGCAAGGTGCATCTTGTCTGTGTCTACTTCTGCTTTAGATCAATATACTAAAATAACTGAATCTTTGACAGTTCACCCTGACTGGGACATTTAATGCATCCAGGCTGTGATCCTGCACCTTTCAAGCCACAGAAGCTTTTGGGATGGCTCTTGGAGAGAGGAAGCAGCCCCTTGCATAGCTGTGCCTCAGTCCCAGCCTGTCTGAAGGCAAAATGCAACGCAAAGAGTTAGCATTGTGAGGTGGACCCCTTCAAGTCCACAGTCCAATCATCTCAGTCTCCTATTCCTCATCTGAAGACAGCTTAACTTCAGGTAACTATCACTTGCAATTATCATACACCAGGAAAAGGAGAGCCAAGCACCGTGGTAGCACAGGGTGCTACATTTGACTCCTGCATTTAGAAACCACTGTTATTAAACAGAACTGTAGAAGAGGTGCAGCGTGGTAGAGTCATGCTAGGTGTATTTCCTAAGCAAGTCCTCAGCACTCTCTTAACTATTTGCCTTCCATAATGTCTTCCTTCTTTATCCTTTCTTTTCCTGCCAAGGACACCAGCCTCATTTGTCTTTTGCACAGGCTGTTTTTCCAGCCACAACAGCATCAGTGAAAGAGCTACCCTTGCAAGGTACAGGCCACTTGCCTTGCTGGACCAAGCTCACCAGCTCTCCAGCCTACCAGTGGGGGGGTGTGTGGGACCACTGCATTTAGAAACATCATGAAACAAGCCACAGCAATTCAAACCAGGGGTGACTCCTGCTCAGGAGAAGCTCGTGTTTGCTCCTACCTTTTCTACCTCACAGATGTGCAGAAATGTGGATAAAATACAGAAACAAGATACTGTTTTCACAGATAAGTTTTCCCAGCCCAAAACTTCATCAGCCATTGATTAACCATTAATCAGCAAGGATGCCTCTCTCTATGGGGTCTCCTCTTAGTCCTGAAGCTCCCCAGCTATGTAGTGGTTGGGGGCTGGCATCTCCTTGCCTCAGCCACTCTCTTCTGGATGTACAACCCAACAGAGGCTCACTGCAGCACAAGTGAATGAAGCATCACAATGCTTTCCCTGGGCACCCTCCAATCTGACAGGCAGCACCACTGCCTTTCTCCCCATGTTTCACCAGGCGAAGATGCCAGCCCAGGTCTGGATGGTACAGACCCATCCAGGGAAGAGCAAACACTGCAATGTGCTGTTCCCCCTGAGAAGTGCCAGAGGTCCCCACGAGCATCTGTTATTTAGAAGCTGCATGTTCCACATTGGTCCCTGCACTGCTGAAGACCCTCATAGGAGATGATGGCCACCATTGCTTGCTGTGCAGTGCAGAGGGTGGCTCTGCTCCAGCAGAGAAGCTGGGCTGTGGCTGCTGTCCCTGCCACTCACCCTGTGACACTGGAGGTGACGCAGCACTCGGTGCACGACGAGAAAGGGGAACTCAAAGCTGAGGCAGAGAAACAGGCTCTTGGTTAGTGCTTTCTGTCCTTGCCCTGCACGTGGATCCTGTGTGTCACTGGCCAAGTCACTCAAACCAAGCTTTGTACAGATGGCCACCAACTGCACGCTCCTTATTGTGGGGAGGGAACATTCTCTGATCTGCAGCAGTTTGTTTGCAGAAGCAGAGAGCACTCAGAGCTGCAAGTGAACTGTCTGAGAAACACACTTTTAAAGTGTGGATCTTAAGTAAAACTAAGTTTTCTGGAAAAGAGAGTCATAAGGCAAGCAGAATGACTGACTCATACTGGTAGCTGAAGTGCAAAACAAAACCAGAACACCCCAAAAGCAGACAAATGAGAGGCAATTTATTTTTTATTTTGCCCCAAAGCAAACATTCCCTTTCTGTATTCTCCATCCCATTTTTATTGTTAAATTTGGTACAGTTTTTACATGAAATGTCATTATAAAGCCAAAAATATGGTTGCATTATTTTGAAAACATGGAAATAACACTTTGACTTATTTGCATGCTTATTTCTGTATGTTTACTTGCCTAAAATAACCTCTTAGCTTGACATACTCATAACCAGAGCTTGCTAACTCTGATCCACACTTTTCATTGAACCTTTAACTCAAAGATTTCACCTGTGACTGGTCCTGGCATTCCAAAATGTAAAGTAAAAATTATGGTGAACTTCTTCATTTATATTTTGTGTTCCTGTTTTTTCAGTAAATTGATATCAAGTGGTATGTGTGCAGACTATTGCATTACTGTTTGTGAGTATTGAAATGCTGTAGAGAGGAACACCATTAAAAAGTCAGAGAGTAATAAATTGATGGCTGGAACAATCTTCACAATCAATACTACCTGGGGATGAGGTGACAGAAAGCAGCCCTGTGGAAAAAGACTTAGGAGTGCTGCTAGATGAGAAGCTGGACATGAGCAGGCAGTGCGAGCTTGCAGCCCAGAAGGCCAAAGGCATCCTGGGCTGCATCAAAAGATGCATTGCCAGATGATCCAGAGAGGTGATTCTGTCACTTTCCTCTGCTCTCGTGAGACCTCACCTGGAGTACTGTATTCAGCTGTGGAGCCTTCAATATAGGAAGCACATGGACCTGATGAAGCAGGTCCAGAAGAGTGGCATGAAAATGATGAAGGGGTTGGAGCACCTCTGCTACAGACAGGCTGAGGAAGCTGGGGTGTTTCAGCCTGGAGAAGAGAAGGCTGTGGGGAGACCTAATAGTAGCCTCCCAGTACCTAAAAGGGGTCAACATGAAGGATGGAGAGAGACTGTTTGCAAAGGCCTGGAGAACAAGGGGCAATGGCTTCAAAGTAGAGAAGAGCAGATTTAGAGTGGATGTTAAGTACAGGTTCTTTACCATGAGGGTGGTGGAACACTGGAACAGATTCCCCAGTTTGGTGGCTGAGACCCCATCCCTGGAGATAGTCAAGGTGAGGTTTGACGTGACAGGGCTCTGGGCAACCTGATCTAGTTGAGGATGGCCCTGTTGACAGAAGAGGGGGTTGGACTAGATGACCTTTGGAGGTCCCTTCCTGCCTAGACCTTTCTACAACTATTTAAATCTCTCTTCAGAGCAAAGCAGTGCAAGAGAACAAATCATTTATGTCCTGAACAGCATGAGAATTAAAATAACCCAAACAGTTGAATTGCTCACTGACTGCCCACCTTTTCATACATGGTATAGAGCAAGGATCCTACAAAAAAAGACTCAACAGCACTGAATGTGTCAAAAAAAGAGGCTCACACTATTAGAACATGATACCAGAAGGCAAATGAGGGTTGTGCAGACTATAAACTTGGCACTGTCTGAATTAGACAGTTCATGTTTTGTTTTGTTTTGTTTTTTTTTTCTGAGTAGGATATATCTCTGCACTGTTTTCTAAGAGTGTATGGTGGAGTTTTTTTGGTAGGATGCAAACTGAAACCCAAGCCCAGATTCCATCATGTGTCATCCTAGTGATGCATGTGTCACCCGAGGAGCACATGAGATTTACCATGTGGACTTCTGTTCCACAAAGTAGCTGACTAAACCACAGAGGCAGGGTAGCAGCCCAGCCTGGCATTTGCTGTCTGGCAGCAGCACTGAAAAAGGGAAGATGCAGGAGCAGGGGGCTCCTTCCTGCTTCCCAAGGGAAAAGTCTCACATTCACATGCTACTGTGTGCAGTTCTGGAGCCCTCAGCACAGGAAGGACATGGAAGTGTTGGAGCAGGTCCAGAGGAGGGTCACGAGGATGATCAGAGGGCTGGAGCAGCTCTGCTATGAGGACAGGTTGAGAGAGTCAGGGCTCTGCAGCCTAGAGAAGAGAAGGCTTCCAGGAGACCTTAGAGTAGCTTTCCAGTATCTGAAGGGGGCCTGCAGGAAGGCTGGGGAAGGACTATTGACAAGGTCTTGTAATGCCAGGACTAGGGGCAATGGGTTGAAACTGGCAGAGGGGAGATTTAGACTGGATGTTAGGAGGAAGATGTTTGCAGTGAGGGTGGTGAGGCACTGGCACAGGTTGCCCAGGGAGGTTGTGGCTGCTCCCTCCCTGGAGGTGTTCAAGGCCAGGTTGGATGAGGCCTTGAGTGAGCTGTACTAGTGGGAGGTGTCCCTTCCTATGACAGGGGGTTGGAACCAGATGATCCTTGAGGTCCCTTCCAACCTTACCATTCTATGATTCACATCCCCAAGTGCTCCAGCCCAGGCTCTACCTGGACTCCTTGGATGACCTGCCCAATCTCCCCCTACTGCCCTTGTCCAACACCAGTGCCACAGGCTCACACCATTACCTCCCTCCAGTCATTACCTCCTACTCTAATTCTCCCTCCCTGATTCCATTTGCACCTGACCCCACCACGTCAGACCCTGTCCCTGCCCAGCCACTGGTTCTCAGTCCCTTCCATTTAAGTTACCTCTTCAAATCCCTTTCCAACAGCCTTCTGACTTCCTGTCAGCTTTTCCAGGCGAGCAGATGTCTTTTAGCTCCTTGTATCTCTCTTTCTTCTCTTCCCTTGTACCTAGATCCATCCTGCTCTTCGCATTCCCAAACCCCAGTACTTGTTTCTTTGCTTCCTTTACCTTTAGATGCCCTACACACCACTCTTGAACTCAGGGGCAGAGAGCCTACCAGCCTTGTGAGCCATAAACTCTTGAAGCTCAAACGTTCATTTGAGCAAAACAAAGAATCCAACTGAAATGACAAGCCAGACCTGCAGTCTTATTTAGACTGGAGCATATGCAGCCTGGGAAATGGACATTGAAAACTTTGATTTCCACCAAACACATGGAAACTGTGATTTTCAAGGGTTTAAATCCTGCTTAAACTTGGGTACCTCTTGGGTACCTTAGGACAGTTTACAAAGGCAGATAGCACTAGGACAAGGGGCAATGGTTTTAAACTAAAGAAGGGTAGATTTAGACTGGACATTAGGAAGACGGTGCAACACCAAAATAGGTTTCACAGGGAGGTGGTGAAGATCCCATCCCTGGAGGCAAATATTCAAGGCTGGGCTTGATGGGGCTCTGAGCAACCTGATCTAGCTGAGGATGTTGCTGCTTACTGCAGGGATGTTGGAGAAGATGACCTCTAGGGATCCCTTCCAACCAAATGCATTCTATGATTCTGATTATACCTCTGTGGGAGAGCCACTTCCCTGCTGCAAATGAAGTCACTGCTCTAGGAAGATGTTGTAAAAAAATTGGGAAACAAGCAAATTCTCTAACTTGGATTTCCAAAAAGGGTCGAATCACTTTGGTTAAGTGACTCTCAAGCTTCTATCCAGGCAAATGCAGAACAATTCACATACCCCAGGCAGACATTCTGCCATGCAACATTTCAATTCAGGGATTTAAATATCTGAAAAATGATGGGCAAATTAAAATAGTCTCCTACCAGAAAATGCAGAACATCCTTATTAACCAGAGCTGCTCTGTCTTCCT
The DNA here is from genome assembly GCA_013396675.1 of Eubucco bourcierii. Taxonomy (NCBI): domain Eukaryota; kingdom Metazoa; phylum Chordata; class Aves; order Piciformes; family Ramphastidae; genus Eubucco; species Eubucco bourcierii. The sequence goes on from VWZE01020302.1 coordinate 91,104, forward strand.
TTTACACCTGCTTGTGCAGCTGTAACTTTTGGTTGTAAAGTTTCCTACACTTGGAGCAGTTGCAGTCCTTGACCTCTGTAGGTTACACTGCATGCAGAGTTTTCCCCCTCCAGAGTGGGCTACAACACTTCTATCCATTTATTAATCCTAAAGCTACAGACCCTTCAGCTGTGCATTGCAAACTGCTTTTCCAAAAGGGAGCTGAAGCAGAGGCCTGGGACTTGTCCAGCCTGGAGACTCCTGGATCTCACCTGGCCCTGGGGTTTCACAGCAAGTGCTGCTCATGCACTCTGGCAGTGGGACTTCACTCTTATTTCACATGGGAACAATCAGAGCATGACAAACAACCTGCTGGGCAGTTCCCCACCCTCCTTTGCTGGCTTGTGTCCTTACATTGGTGATTACAGAGACCTGCATGGCACCAGCAGCACCAGGACTATGGGGCTAGGAAGGAGCTGAGGCAGAGAGACCAGGGACTGCCTGAGGTTTGAGTTAGGTGTTCAGCNTACAGATCCTGCTGCAAGATTTCATAACCTGATGGGTTGTAAGCTAGGGCAGGGTAGATTTAGATTAGGCATTAGGAAGAAGTTCTTTACTGTGAGGGTGGTGAGACACTGGAGTGGGCTGCCCAGAGAAGTTGTGGATGTCTCATTCTTGGAAGCATTTAAGACCAGGATGGATGAAGCTCTGACTAACCTGGTCTAGTGGGAAGTGTCCCTGCCCATGACAGGGCAGGGGTGGAACTAGATGATCTTTAAAGTCCCTTCCAACTCAAGCCATTCTATGATTGTGTTCAGCTACACCAGAGAGCAGTAAACACAAAGCAGATACGCACAGCTGTAACAAACAACCCACTTCATCATACCATCCTTAACTCAGCTATGTGTCGTTTTCTGTGGCAAGGCAGGGACATGAACCCAAGTTTCCTAAGCCTTATACTGGTGCCTTTCCTGCAAAACCAGTCACTCATACACCTTGCTTCTTGTCTGGCTTGTTCTACACCCTATTGCACATAGAGTTACAATAGTAGGGGTGAACTCAGAAGCAACTCTTAGTTAATGCTGATTGACATTTGCAAGAGGCTGAAGAATGCAATGATTTTTTGGCATCTGTTACTTTCCAGGTAAGGATTAACAAACTGATGAGTTAGCAGCCAGCCGAGGTTCTCTGTTTAAAAGAGGCCACATTTCCAAATGGAGGCAGCTCTCAGATTGCTTTGGGCTTGTTTTGGTTTTTGGTTTGTTTTTTTTTTTTTTTCAGAAAGGTTGTGCTTTGATTTGGAAATAGGGAAGGAGTGCAAGGATTGCAACATGAAACAGATAAGAGGAGATGAAGAGGAAGCATGACAGAAACGGTTTGAATCTTTAGAAAGAACAATAGTAAAATGCTGTTCACACTCTTCATGTTACAGTGTTTGTTTTAGGAGTCCTAGAGGCAGTGCCACCTTTTCAGAGGTGAGGTAGAAGCTAAGCCCTTCCTGCATTTTGGCACCATGGCTGGGACACAGATTTGGTTCCTTCACCTTGTATGTCATTCAGAGCTCCTGACATTGGTGGAGGAAGCATTCGCCCCTTCTGATTTTCTGTGGTGCAATCGTCTTTGCATACAGCGATGCCAAGCTCCAAACTGGTTTTCCACAGACCCCTTGCTCAGCAACCCCTCATTCTGCACCCTCAAAAATGTGCATCCTGCTCCAGGATCCCCAGCCATGGCCCCAAACTTAGTGATGGACATGGGCAAAGCAAATGGAGAGTGTGGAGGTCCCAGAAGCTGAAGCCACGCTGGAAGGTGAAGGCAGACAGACATTGCTGGGTGGGGAAGCAGTGAGTCAGTGGCATGCAGACTGCTGCATGGCTCTGGATGGTTGGAGTCCAGCCACTGAGGAGTTTCAGACCTCTGATTTTCACTGAATTTTGCTCTGAATGAACTCAGAAATAAACCTGCACAACAACAACGAGCAAGCTCATCTAATCCTCTTTGCATCAGCCTTAGTTCTGGAGAGGGCTTTGTGCAACCTGTTTGTGAATATTCCCAGGGCATAATTACAGGCGTGGGGACAGAGAGCCTCATGTCTGCCTGGTGGCAGCATCACTGCAGCTCCCAAACTGCAGCAGGGTCCCTTCTGATTACTTTGGGGTACAAAGAACATAACAGTTGCCCACACTCTAAGAACACAAAGGTGAGTCCAAAGATGCTATAAACTCACACCCCAGCTAACAGCTCCCCTGTGCAGTCTGCCTTGGGTACCCACAGCATCCACGGAGAGCTGTGATCTTTAACTGATTTCCACTACTACCAGCATGAAGCTTTGTTGCAAAATGAACCTTCTAGGCTTACAGACACATGACATTTTTCATCAAACCAAGTTTATTACACTGCCTTTGGGTAAATGACCTCCACCCTTTACATATTGATAAGCGTTGATAAAAGCCCAACTCTGTCTTCTCTTTTCCATGGTAAACAGCCCCAGGTCTCTCAGCCTCTGCTCATAAGAGAGATGCTCCAATTCCTTAATCATCTTTGTGGCCCTCTGTTGGACTCTCTCCAGTAGTTCCCTGTCCCTCTTGAACTAGAGAGCCCAGAACCCTACCAAGATCTGGCTCAGATTTCAGCCTCCTAAGTAAAGCCATGAGCTAAGGCTGGCTGAAGAGGCTCAGCCCCACACTGTGTTGATTTCCTGATGGGATGGTCACCACAGCAGTGCCAAAAGCCTGCTCACAGCAGACTCACAGCCCAGGGGCTAGTAGGCTCACAGGTAACACACCTCTCAAAACCCTGACATGTTTTAATGGTGTCTCTCTTCCTGCCAGCTTACCACTGCAAACCCATCTTTGAGAGATGACAGGAATTAAAAAGCCACAGTTAAACCTCCAGATGATGCTGTTAGCTAGAGGGAAGAAAAAAAAAATAAAAAAATCCCTGGAACTGCTTTGTGAGCAAAAGAGCTGCTTGCCCTGGGCTTTTCCCATTCTGATGAGAAAGCCACCAGCCAAGGCCACCAGTGCTTCCAGTTCTTAACTGCACTTACTCAGAGCTTCTGGCAGTTCATTCCACATCCCTCAGAGCTGAAGGTTTCATACAGTGTCTCATATATCAACTAGGCAGTGAGCTGATAAACTTTCTCAAGGCAGGTGGCCATGGGAATGGCCAGGAATTTGCACAGGAATTTTGACAGGAATTTTCTTTCTTAGGCTCATAAGGTCAGCAGACAGTAAAAGCTAAAATTGTTTGCCAGCCTGTCTTGCTGCTTACCAGGAATGTGAGCTTGCAGATGAGTATCTGTAAAACCCCAGCACTTTGGAGAGAAATAAAAATTGACCATGGGAAGAATATGGACTCTGATCATCTCAGCACTTCAAATAAGGACCTACGAACCCTTGAGGCAAAACACAGGTTAGAGAAAACACCTTGTAAGCTCAGAATGGGCTCCAAGAGCTGCAGGAGAGCACTTCACAAGGTAGCAAGGAGCAGAGCAGCTCCAGGCACTTTCAGGAGCTGCTGCCCATCTCAGGCCACATTCCCACTGCTCACACAGCACAGGAGGCAGAGCAGCTTTTCAGTGTACCAGACCCCCCTCAACACCGCTGCGGCACTTGGGAAGATTCTTTCTCTCTGTGTCCAGTCTGACTTGTGACTCACACAGGTAAGATGAGACTTGTGTGGAAGAAGCACATAGGTCCCTTTGTGTTTATTATTGCTCAATAAAATTAGCCTCTCTGATTTGTTTTTCTTTCTTCCTTGCATTGCAACCATAGCCTGTTTGGACCATGCCCAGGTCAAAGCTTGCTTCTGGATCCTGAGGTTGTGCAGCACTGCTGGGTATGTCTGCAGCTGCCCTGCACCTGGGTGCTCAGAGTGAGTAGACAACCTTGTCAGCAGCATCTCCTTGCCTTGTTTACTTCATAAACACTGAGTAAGACACCACACACGGCAGCAACAGTATCCATCCAACCTGAGGCACCTCCAGCTTCCCACCCATTGACTTGCACTCACAAGTCAGATAAGGTGGGCCTTTTCTTGCCCACTTAGAATAGAATCATAGAGTTGTTTAGGCTGGAAAAGACCTCTAAGATCATCAAGTCCAGCCCTAAATCCACCACCACCATGACCACTAAACCATGTCCTGAAGTGCCATGTCTACATATTTTTTTTAAACACCTCCAGGGATAGTGACTCCAGCACTCTTCCAATGCCTGACCACTCTTCAGTAAAGAAAGTTTTCCTAATATCCAACCTAAACCTCCCCTGGTGCAACTTGGGGCCATTTCTTCTCATCTTCCACTTCACAAGGTGAAGAAGCAAAGGACAAGCATCAGTCTTTAAGAGCTACAGACTGTACCTCAATCCCAAAAGTTCAACTACACTCACCTATGAAATCTCTCTGCTTTCAGCTTTACCTGCAGTTATGCTCCTGTGAGCTTCAGGTGCCTTATTAGTGCCATCTTTTATGGAAATCCTAATAACAGTGAAATGCTCCCTGGGAGGAGCAGAACTCACATTAGGATGTGGGTACCAGTGCATGAACTCTAGTGAAATTGCAGCATCCACAGCCAACAGGAATTTCACTGCCAGGAGTATGTACATGACGTGGACATAGCCTAGAGTAACGTTAATAATGTGAATATTTTATTAAGGTGAGCTGAACATGCACTTTTGTTGTGAAAACTTCTTGGGGACATGTCCCTGCATGTGCATATTTGTGTTTGACTCTCTCTTCTCTCTTTGCCTTTGGTGCCTTTTTTTTTCCCAGCTCTTCCTCCTCCTTCCAACCTTGAGAGCTCTTGCAGTTGCACTCTGGATGCCTCCTGCCCTCTGTTTCTCAGTCCAGCACACACTCCAGATTTAGTATCTCCGTTACCTGCAGCCTCTTCATACTCCCCTCCCTCCAAGTCCTGAAAACTCATGTGCTGGTTTGAGGCTAACTGGAATGTTTTAATGAAAAAAAAAAAAAAAGGAAAAAAAAAAAAAAGATTATAGGCTGTGAAAAGAAAACAGTGGTGATGTCTACTTCACTCATAGGCTTGCTAAGATGCATAAAAACAAGGACACAAATATAGATAAGAGAGTCTCTCTGTTGGAGCCACTGTGTCTTCTCCCTGGGTTTTTGTGGCTGTGTAACCCAACTCACCATTCTGCTTCTAACCCCCCTTGCCAAATCCTCCAAACTCACCTTGCACATAAGGCAGAGTCTGGGTTAAAGTGGAGGGATGGAAAGAAGGTGGAAGGATGGTTGGGAGCCCCTCCTGGGGACTCTAACAGCTGTGAGGGGGATTGTGTTTCTGTATTACTTTTAACTTGTATATTTTTCTGTATATAGCTGTAAATATGATAATATATTGTAAATATCTACTTGTGTATTGGGCTAAGCTGTGAATATAAAGATCCATTCCTTAACTTCCAGCCAGCTGAGTCTCCTCTGGATTATTTCATTGTGTGTGGGGGCAAGTAACTCCCAAACCATCACAACTCCTTACTTCAGCAGCAAGACTTTCAAACCCTAATGAAGCATCTCTCTCAGATTTTCCCAAACTGGAATCAGACTACTCAGTGAATTATCTTTCCCCTCTTTCTCCTTTCTCTTCCTCTTTACCAGGATCCCTTAATTCTCCTGTATTCCCCTTCTCAGCCCTGCAGACACCTCCTCCTGAATCAAGTCTCCAACTTGATGCTGTCTAAAACTACCTGAAAGGAGGCTGTAGCCAGGTGGGGTTGGTCTTTTCATCAAGGCAACCAGCAACAGAACAAGGGGACACAGCCTCAAGTTCTGCCAGGGGAGGTATAGGCTGGGTATTGGGAGGAAGTTCTTCACAGAGAGAGTGATTTGCATTGGAATGGGCTGCCCAGGGAGGTGGTGGAGTTGCTGTCCCTGGAGGTGTTCAAGAGAAGACTGGATGGGACACTTACTGCCGTGGTCTTAGTTGATTGGCTGGGGCTGGCTGATAGGTTGGACTGGATGAGCTTGGAGGTCTCTTCCAATCTGGCTGATTCTATGATTCCAAGTTCCACACCTTCCTCCTGTTTTGATTCTCCATTTTTCTCTTCTCACTGTTGCTGATTTGTTCTGATGATCCATATCACCCCCTTGTCATGCTGTATCCACCTCACCTATTCCTCTCCTCTGCTGCCCTCATCCTTCTCCTTTAATTGTTAAAAAAAAAGACCATTTATTTGCTCAGACTCCCTGCTCTCTACTGCTGAATTTCCCCTGCACTAACCTTCAAGTAGTCCCATTCAGCACCAGCCATTAGCATTCTTCATTATGTCCCACCATTCAGCCTTTATGTGATTTCCACTCCATCAACCCTGATGACTTCTCTTTGGCTTTTAACCCTCGTCTTTCTACCAAGTTCACTTGTAAATTCTCCCCGTACTTTAATCTCCTTCAATTTGCTTTCCCATAATATCCAGCTCAGCTGATGCCCCTCACCCACTTTTTCTGCTCTCTGCCTAGCCGTTGTTTCCTGCTCAGCATGGATAAAACTGAGTCCCTGCTACCTCCACTTTCACAGGATACCCCAAATCCCACTTCTGTCTTTTCTGTGACTGCTCTGTTTGCAGGCAGGACACAGTTTTCATTCCGCTTTCAAACTACAGCTGAGATCTGTGGATGCTTTCTGCTTACAAGTCAAAGACATCACCTGTTCTATGTGACCTCATAGCTAAAACACTTCTTCAGGGTCTCATCCCTGCATTAGCTCAGTAATGGGCACATCCTTCTCTCTGCTTTCCTAACTGCAATCTCCATCTGCTCTTTCATCTTTCAAATGTCACTATAATTGTCTTTTTCATAGCCTGATGCTTTGGGGTGTCACTCATTTCTGTGCTTCTGTTGGCCAGCTCTCCATTCTCCAACAAATGAAACAAAGGCTAGCAGGCAGAGCTGAATGGCAAACAGGTGCCTTTTGCAAGCTTTTGGGAAGCAAACTTTATGCTTCCCATCCAATACCTTTCTGTTTTCCCTTGTAACTCCTCCCTAGGGCTGCCTCTCTGGTCACAACTGTAGAAACTCTTTGCTCATCTCTCAAAACCTCCTTCTCAGATGTCTACCTTGTTGCTGAAATAGTCTAACAGCAGCCTACAGTTGCTAACCTGCTCTGTACCCAGCTGACCCCTCTCATCATTTCCCTGTGCCCCATGTCTGACCCATCTCTTGCCTCTCACTGGGTTGTTTCATGCACAAACCTTACACAGCAGTGGCAGTCCTTCTGCTCTGCCTGTGGAGCAGGTACACACACAGCTGCAACACCCAAGGCAGGGATCCTGGGTCCATGACAGTGCAATAATTAACAACATCTTTAATGCCTATGGCAGGGGGTTGGAACTAGATGATCCTTGAGGTCCCTTCCAACCTTACCATTCTATGATTCTATAACGTTACCAGCAACTCAGTCTGCTGGGACTGAACCTACACCCTGACTTGGAGTGGAGCTCAGTAAGTTTCCCTTACAAAAGACAGAAACACAGAGGCAGTGTTTCAGTTTATTTCAAATTAGAACTCATGCACAGCCATTTGGGTATTCAAAAGGTTAAAATACAAATGCAAACCCTAAGCCACTTGGAGTGGTGCTTCTCCACAGTAAGTCTCCCAATGGCCCTCAGATCATCCAAGCACCATTGTCAGTCAAGCCCAAGGAAATGGTGGAGTCAGCATGCCCAGCTGTCTTCAAAAAATGTGGAGACATGGCACCTGGGGACATGGTTTAGTGGTCATGGTAGTGCTGGGTTGATGGTTGGACTTAACGGTCTTAAAGAGAAGGCTGCAAGGAGACCTTGTAGTAGTCTGCCAGTATCAAGGGCTGGGGAGGGACTATTAACAAGGTCTTGCAATGACAGGACGAGAAGGAATGGGTTTAAACTGGCAGAGGGGAGATGTCAGTTGGATGTTAGGAAGAAGTTCTTTCCAGTGAGGGTGGTGAGACACTGGTACAGGTTGCCCAGGGAGGTTGTGGGTCACAGAATCACCGAATGTGATCTAAGATGGTGGGACATAACGAAGAATGCTAATGGCTGGTGCTGAATGGGACTACTTGAAGGTTAGCGCAGGGGAAATTCAGCAGTAGAGAGCAGGGAGTCTGAGCAGCGCAAGGCAAATAAATGGGTTGGGTTTTGGGTTGGGTTTTTTTTTTTGTTTGTTTGTTTTTTAAACAAGTAAAAGAGAAGGATGAGGGCAGCAGAGGAAAGGAATAGGTGAGGTGGATACAGCATGACAAGGGGGTGATACGGATCATCAGAACAAATCAGCAACAGTGAGAAGAGAAAAACTGAGAATCATAACAGGAGGAGGAAGGTGGTGAACAGTGAACCACAACCTCCCTGGAGGTGTTCAAGGCCAGGTCGGATGAGGCCTTGAGTGACATGTACTAGTGGGATGTGTCCCTGCTTATGGTGGGGAGTAGGAACTAGATGATCTTTGAGGTCCTTTCCAACCTAAACCATTCTATGAGGCTATGAAACTGACTTTTTTTTCCAGTTTGTTGAGAAAAGGAAGAAAAAGAAATTATTTTTGTTTCCAGGGGAAATTTCTGATAGAAAGAAAATAAAAGGTTGCTTACACACCTCTACTTTTGATATTTTCACCTTTCCAGGGGGAATAAAGTTGTAGCAGTGGCACTTGATGACCACACCATCCTCAGCTGGTTTGAAAGATAACATTTCAGTTGGTTGAGCTATGGCCACTTTGTAAGTAGCTGAGAGTTACTATCATCTCATGATTCTTGCTTGAGAATCGTCATGTAGTTGTAGTTTCTTTCCATCTCATGTCAAATAACCCCATCTGTGCCGATTTAGCCTCAGCTTTACGACCTCGCTATGTGAGAGATAACCTCCAGACTCTATTTTGTAAAACATCCCATAAAAAAAACACCAAAACAGAACAAACAACACCACCAAAAAAAAAAAACCAAACAAAAAACCCCCAAACAAACAAAAAAAAAAAACCCAAACCAAAAAAAAAACCCAAACCCCTCTTCTCCTTTTCCAACAAAATTTTGCTTGTGATCATAGCAAACAGAAGGTTGGAAAGGACAAAGATGCCTTTAAATGCCAGGTAGCCAGCTTTGCAGTTACTAAGAAGTTGCTTTGCTCTGCTGAGTTTACTGTGTCACCAAAACCCTACACAGCCATACAAAGCCTGCATTGTCCCAGCAAGGCTACTGAGATGTTTCTGATCTTGGCAAGAGCTAGGTGTATGCAGAAACATTTTATTGGAAAAAAAAAAAAAACCAAAACAAAACAAAAAACCCAAGAAATATTATTTCAGGCCTCTTACTGGAAAGATAAAAGTGAGAGCCCTTTCTTCTGCAAAAGCAGCACACAAAAATATCCTGATCATGGGATCCATTTTACAGCTTTGACAATCGCATCTAAAAATCCTCATATGAAAGACGTTTGAAAGTGATTTGATTGCAGCCTAAGGAAGAATTTGTGGGTTTAGATCATCATTAATTTGAAGATCACAACATTGTGACGGCAGAGGCAACTACACCCTTACACACACGTGGAGAAAGTCCCTTTGTAACTAAGCCTGTCAGACCTGCTTCACTGCTGCAAAGCTAAACCCGATCTTTATGTTCACCCAAGTAAATGATTTCTCATTTTCAACAGGAACAGAATCCAGCAACCTTTCTTCACAAAGGAACATTGCCCCCCCCCCGAATATTTCTCAGGATAGTTTCTCCATAAATAAGACTCATGTAGATCTAGGAAGCTGTGCACAGATGGTCATGGTAGCAATTTGAATGGAAAATCCAAGATTGGAGTATTGCCTCACCTACAAATGCCACTCTAACAGTGCTGTGGGCCCCTACAGTAAACCAGCAGATGCTTGCATACTCACTCTGGATCTTCTGCTCTGGTTGTTATTGATAAATAACTATCTGGCTGATATTGATAAATTTCAAAGATGTCAGTGCCAGACTAATGACTGGGACTTAAGTACACACTTAGGCATTGGAATAGGCAGCCCAGGGAAGTGGTGGAGTCGCCATCCCTAGAGGTGTTAAAAAAATTGTGTAGATGTGGCACTGTGGGGCACGGTTTACGTGGTGGTGTTAGGTCGATGGTTTGACTTGATGATCTCAGAAGTCTTTTCCAATCTTAATGATTCTATGATTCTATTAAAAGATTGATTTCACTGGTTGTCAAAACCAATAACAAGTCTCTGACAGTAGAAGAATTGCCATCTACATTGTTAGGATTTGATATTTTGAATTAGCTAAAAGCAAAGCATTATCTCCAGCTTTCTACTCTAGTAGTCATGAAGTGGAAATAGCTGGCAGTGGCAAAAAACCACATCCCTAGAAGTGAAAGCAAAGCCCTGTCAAATTCTCTCACAGCTCTTGCAGAAGAGGGTGTAGCATTTCACAGAGGCATAGAAAAGGTGCAGGTGGGCTTGTTAAGACTCTGAACTAAGGGCAGCACCCAGAACAGACCCTGGTCTGGAGGACAGCCTTGCTGAAGCCAGCTGGGCACAGACCACACAAGGTCAAGGTTTCTGACTCAGAGTGTCCCCTGAAACCTCTGCAATTTCTCCCACTGACATTAACTACTTTTGTCCCAAAGTTTCTTTCACTTTTTTTTTTTTTAATTGTTGTGGTATATTGAGGGCAGCACATTCCTTTACTTTCCAAAACTCCGAAGATTTTGCATCCCAGCCTGCTGCCCAGACACTCAGACATGATTAGCAGCCCTGCTTACATGTTAGCCAGCTCTATGTATTCCCCTAACAACACCTAGGGATGGAGCCTGTGTCTCAGAAGGGGTCACTACCCAAAAGCAGGGGAGGGAGACAGTCTCCTTGGGCAGGCTGGTGAGGTGGGACCACCTGCCCTCAGTTTCTGGAGAGATCACAGAAACACCCAGGTTGGAAAAACCCCTCAGGATTACCAAGTCCAACCTAGAACCCTATTCTACAAAATTCACCTTAAACCATATCCCTAAGCACCACATCCAAAGGACCCTTAAACACATCCAGGGTTGGTGACTCCACCACCTTCCTGGGCAACCCATTCCAGTCCTTGACCACTCTCTCCATGAAAAACTTTTTCCTAATGTCCAATCTAAACCTCCCCAGTCTCGGCTTGAGACTACTCCCCCTTGTTCTGTCTCCAACTACCTGTGAGAAGAGACCAGCAGCAGCCTCTCCACAACATCCCTTCAGGTAGTTGCAGACAGCAATGAGGTATCCCCTCTCCTCCACTTTTTCACACTAACCATCCCCAGCTCCCTCAGTCGTTCCTCCCAAGATTTATTCTCCAGGCCCTACCCCAGCTTTGTTGCCCTTCTCTGCATGGACTCCAGCACCTCCACATCTCTCTTGTATTGCAGTGCCCAAAACCGAACGCAATCTTCGAGGTGTGGCCTCACCGAAGCCGAGATCCATGGTTTTAAAACAAGCCAGGAGAAAAACCTCTGCTGGGTCAGGAAGGGAGTGGAGAGAACGTGCGGGAAAAGTGTTTTTGTCTTTTCACTTCTCTCCCAGACAGCACTTCAGAGCTCCTACTAGGAGCCTGCCGGACACCAAAGCGCGGCGTATTCCCGGCCTTATCTCGGTTTCCTCTCCCAGAGCACGTGTAGCCTTCCAGTTTCCCAGCTGTATACCAGGCTCCGCTTGACACGGGGGGTGACCTCTCACCCCGCGGGCTGGCACCTGCGGCGCGGCGGGCCGGAGCGCAGCCTGCCCGGCTCTGCCTCTGGCTCCCCGCCTGCCCCCTCCCGCCCGCCTGCTCGCTGCCTCCGCCGTTGCGAAACACACCTCGTTCCCCTCTCTCATCATGTGAACTCGGCTCAGCTGCGGAGGAACGATCGCGGCCGTGTCCAAATCATCACTTGTGAAGCCCGGGACGCACAAAAAACCACCGCACCAATATTCGATTTCTGTTAGCCTGGGCTTACTTATTTTCAATCCGGCCTTATGTTCCCTGTGATCTGCCAGGTCTGCCCGGCTGAACTGGTAAAATTAAGGAGTGATTTTGTGATCTGTAAGGTTCCAGCCCATCTTTTACTATTGCAATACTTTGGTTTTAGCTCAAATTTTTACTTTAAATTCCTGAGCTGTGTAGCTTTCCTTCTAAAAAAACCCCACCAAACCCCAAAAAAACTAAACAAAAAACCCCACCAAACACCAAAACACAAGAGCAACAAAAACCCCCCAACGAACACTAGAACAAAAAAAACCAAACAAAAAACCCCAAACCCACGAAAAAACATCCCTAAACATTTCTTTCTTTTAACATGAATAAAGAGTCCCTATTTCTCATCTAATCTCGCATACCTCAGAGAGGAGATGCTTGACCTCCTGAAAGAGACATGTATTTTAAGTAGTCATCAGAAACTTTTCCCAGATAAGATTCCCCTTCTTATGCTAATGATTGTAGCAGACTGGCAGACAGCAGCCTATCTCGGAGCCCTCTTGTCACCTCCCTGTCACTTGTGCCACCGCTCCCCGCTCAGCACAAACTACAGCATTTTAAACGTTGAGGGGGGAAAAAAAAAAGCAGAAACAGCCACACAAACAAAATGCTCCTCCCAAAACTTACTCCAAAGACATTAAGCACATCACGCTGTGGGTTTGCTTTGACACGGAGAAACAAACATCTACTTTTCAACTGTCAGATCTGCAGCTCACTTCTCGTTCTGTCCTTATTTAATATCTGCTTCTGCCTCTCCTCAGAATCACCAAAAACCTGTCACTTACACAAGAGTCACCAGAACTTTACTGAGAATCTCTGCAGCTTTGCCTTTCCGCGCCCCCCCCTAAAAGTACTTTAAAACGCGTTTTCTCAGTGAACTTCTGTCCTCTTACGTTGTCAACCCAATCACAGAAGAGCAAACCCTCAGCTAAGTGCAGAGGAAGAACAGAGCAGACCAAAAAAAAGAGACGGTACCTACCTGGAGCCCGCCTCAGCGCCCAGCACCACTCGCAGCACCAGCAACGTTTCAGGGCAGCAGCTTAATGCATTTTCCTTTTTACACTGCTGCTAAAGGAGAGTTGAGCAACTCCTCACACAGCTGCTTGGAGCAACAGCTCTCCCAGCCTTAACACTCGCTCTTGGCTCGCTCTCTCTCTCCTT
>VWZE01020302.1:133868-149315 GCA_013396675.1 Eubucco bourcierii
GGATGAGGCCTTGAGTGACCTGTACTAGTGGGAGGTGTCCCTGCCTATGGCAGGGAGTTGGAACTAGATGATCCAATGCTGCATGTCTACTTGCAGTCCTACTACCCCAAAAGTACAGAAGCATTTGGGAAAACAATGACAGAAATGAAATTAAATCCATGCAGGCAACTTGTTACAGGATGTGACCTTGACAGAGTACTATGGTAAGAGAAATGAATAGCAAGAATCAAACCTCCATGCTAAAGGGCAAGGATATAGATTGAGATCTGACAGTAGGATAAATATATGTTAGTAATGAACCAACAAGGAAACGAACCAGTCATGTTTAGCAATGAACCAGGAAAAATTACATGCTGCAGAGATGGCTGAATTTCCTTTCGTGCATGGTTAAATACCTAACACCTTTTTGTGCATGGTTAAATATCTAACACCTTTTTGTGCATGGTTAAATATCTAACACCTTTTTGTGCATGGTTAAATATCTAACACAATGCACACTCAGTGCATTCATGTTGCCATTTTAACTTCCTTTCCTTACATTGCACTGCTCTGTTTAAAAAAATACTGCTCTAAATAGTAAACATCTAAACAAACCTGCACCTTCCCTTTCAACCTGATTCATGTCTCTTCTACCTGGACTGCCCAGCTGTCATTTACTCAGTTGCTAAGGATTGGCATCTCCAACTCAAACAATTTAGTGTTGATGAGTATCTGACATCAGGGCCTGGCAAACACTAATTACATGATGGACCTTTTACTCCTCCACAAAGCTACAAACAGATCAGTAGATGGCAAATGAGTGTCTCATAAATATCTTCTGTTTGACCTGCTGTACAGTGGTGCAGGCAAAGGGGAACTTGCTTTACTAGTGATCACAGGTATTTTCCTTTAGGATTGACTTGGAGAGAAACTGATGGTTCTCCTTGGGACAGCAACGTGCCCTTGTAGTCAAGAAGGCCAATGGGATCTCGAGGTGCATTAAGAAGAGTGTCCCCAGAAGATCTCCTCCTCTGCTCTGCCCTAGTAAGACTTTGCCTGGAATATTGCATCCAGTTTTGGGCTCCCCAGTTCAGGAAGGACAGGGATCTACTCAAGAGAGTCCAACAGAGGGCTACAAGGATGATTAGGGGTCTGGAGCACTGCTGTAGGAAGGGCTGAGAGCCCTGGGGCTGTTTAGTGTGGAGAGAGGACTGAGAGGTGATTTAATAAATGTATATAAAAATCTGAGGGCTGTGGGTCAGGAAGGTAGGGACAGGCACAGTTTCTGCTCACTTGTGCCCTGCCACAGGACAAGGGGCAATGGATGCAAACTACAGCACAGGAAGTTCCACCTCAACATGAGAAAGAATTTCTTTACTTTTAAGTGTCATGGAGCACTGGAACAGGCAGCTCAGAGAGGTTGTGGAGTCTCCTCTGGAGACTTTCAAGCTCTGTTTGGAAGTGTTCCTGTGTGACCTGTGCTAGATTATGTGGTCCTGCTCTGGCAGGAGGGTTGGACTCGATGATCTCTGGATGTCCCTTCTAACCCCCAACATCCTGCGATCCTGTGTTCCTACAACTCCCCTTGCTGGACGAGCAGTAGTGATGCAGGTAACAAAGGTCTAAGAGAGTCACAGTCCTTTCTCTCTGAGCTACAAGCAACTGCCAAGACCATTCATTTTCCCAAGCCAAGTGAAACCTTTCATCATTTAATAAACGGAAATATCTGAAAAATATTTCTAGTTGTAATGCAAAACTAAAGTAGTGTGGATATATGCCTCTGGTCCTTAAGGAAGAAAGGATACTGCCTTCTGGCTGGCATGGTTGATGTTAAATACTCCTGTATTGATCAGACAGCAAGAAAAAACACAGTATCACAGTATCACCAGGGTTGGAAGAGACCTCAAAGATCATCAGGTCCAACCCATCACCACAGACCTCCAGACCAGACCATGGCACCAAGTGCCACATCCAAACCCACCTTGAACACCTCCAGGGACGGTGACTCCACCACCTCCCTGGGCAGCCCATTCCAGCAGCCAATGACTCTCTCAGGCAACAACTTTCTCCTCACCTCCAGCCTAAACTTCCCCTGGCACAGCTTGAGACTGTGTCCTCTTGTTCTGGCGCTGCTTGCCTGAGAGAAGAAAGCAACCTCCTCCTGGCTACAACCACCCTTCAGGTAGTTGTAGACAGCAAGAAGGTCTCCCCTGAGCCTCCTCTTCTGCAGGCTGCACATCCCCAGCTCCCTCAGCCTCTCTTCACAGGGCTGTGCTCGAGGCCTCTCCCCAGCCTCGTTGCCCTTCTCTGGACACACTCAAGCACCTCAATGTCCTTCTTCAATTGAGGGGCCCAGAACTGGACACAGGACTCAAGGTGTGGCCTAAGCAGTGCAGAGTCCAGGGGGAGAATGACCTCCCTGCTCCTGCTGGCCGCACTATTGCTGATGCAAACAAACAACAAAGCAACAAAATACACTGATAATTACAGTGATACACACATTAGTCAGCACCAGGCCAGACATTTAGTTTCACAGCACTCAGATAAGTAGCTGAAAAAACAACTGACAAATAAGCATCCATAATACAGCTACTGACCTCACAGTACTGTCACCATGACCAGTGGGACCCCAAATGTTTTATTCACTCAGCTCTTTGAATCTAGTTAAATTTCAGATCATGACTCATATGTAGCATGAAACAACACCTGAGAATTTTGACTTTCAATTAGCATTGTGATTTTTTGCTCCATTTCAGAAACAGCAGACCCACAGGTTTTGGTTTGGTTTTTGTTTTGGGTGTGTTTGGGTTTGTTTTTTTGGGGGAGGGGTTGTTGGTTGGTTGTGTGTGGTTTTTTTGGGGTTTTTTTTTTTAGTTGATTGGTTTTGGTTTGGGGTTTGGTTGGTTGGTTGGTTTTGGGGTTTTGTTTTTTTTGTTTTTGTTTTTGTTTTTCCATTTAAATTGTTCTTAATAGAAAGGTGGTGAAAAGTGCTTAGCTGCCAGTCCAGGAGATGGGCATGTACTGTTTAGCCAGAGCTACAAAGCATCCAAACTCCAACCTAGTACATGACAATGCCAACAGCAAATTAGTTTTTCCAGACAAAGCAGCTGCTGAAGGAACCCTGAACTGCTGCCATTAGCTCAGTTCTGCCTCTATCTTGAAATGTTTTCATGAAGTGTTCAGATGAGTAGAGACCCTCTGCACGTCTGTTAGTTTGTAGTCATGTCATAAGCAGGATTTCCATGATAGAGCTTGCAATGTTTTCTTCCTCCAGTGTGGTCAGGCTACAGAGCTTTATCTTTTTCACTAGGATGCTGCCAGCACACAGTGACTTTTCCCTGCACTCCACAGTGCTGCCTTTTGGCCTCTGTTTCATAGAATCATGAATCACAGAATGGCTAAATTTAGAAGGGACTTTAGAGATCATCTACTCCAACCTCCCCACCACGTGCAGGGACACCTCTCAATGAGACTTGGCTGCTCAAGGTCTTGTCTGACCTCTCCTTGAACACCCCCAGGGAGGAAACATCCACAACCTCCCTGGGCAACCTATTCCAGAGTCTCACCACCCACATACTGAAGAACTTCTTCCTAAGATCCAGTCTAAACCTACTCTCCCTCAGCTTAAAAGCATTTCCCCTTGTCCTATTGCTAGGCAGCCTTAAGAAAGGTCCCTCTCCTGCTGCCTTCTTCATAGGTTTACAAAATCCAATTTTAAAATCTAATTAAAATGGCTGCTGTAAATTGGCCATGTTCATCCCACCGGAGGCACAGAAGAAAGGCTCTATAATGCTAACCAGATAATTTTTCTACTGCTATTGCTGTATTTATTAACCACTCAGCACTTCAGTATTTTGATGTATTTCTGGGACTTAAAAAGAAAATTAATCTGTAAAACTCTAAGGGGGAAGGGTGCATTTTCTAAATTCAGTGTTAAAATGTTCCATACCCAGCATGTTGAGGAGTAATTAAATGAATGATAAATCTTTCACCCTAAATAAGACCAAGCTCTGTGCACACTTCTGTTAAAAGCCTCTGGTGAAAGCCATGGTAGGCATCAGACAGGAATTATTAACAGAAATATAATCTCAGAGATTCATAATGCCATGGCTCCCAGCTGTATGCTGCCCTCTCTGAATGTGTGAAATGGATGGAAAAGAATAAATGGACATTTCCTATGATGTGTGCCAAACCCTGCATCTCTGAGCCACCCTGCACAACAGCTTGGGCAATCAGGCTTTGCCCTGCTGTGGCCAAGGAGTGTTCATGTGTGTCATTCCACCAGTGATATCCAGGACAGGAAATAACAAAACCCAGGGTGAGATATGTAGCAAGAAAGTGTTAGCTCTAACTCATATGTTAAACGAGGTATGTCTAAGCCTAGCTTTACTGTTGTGATGAACCTATGGGCTGTGTCCCTACCAACTATTGGTTGTTGAGGAGAGTGAGATAAATGGAGAAGGACAAGAACAAGCCAGGCTGCAGATCACTTCCCTTTTGTGCTGGATACTAGTAAAGAAAGGCTGAACTTTGCCCAGAAGTGAGCCAGCAACATGCAGAGCCAGCAAGGTGAACGGCTGAGGACATGCCTCATGCAATGATGGCTTCACAGCCTGGCTCAGAACATGGTGAGGACCTGAAGTCCTACTTCTAATGCACACATTTGGGTCACAGCAATCCCACACACGTCATACACATGGAAATACCTCTATACTGTGGTGAACAATGCAAGCAGTGTCTTTTGTTGCTTGCCACTCTTCCCTGCAGGGCCAGAGCAAGGAATAAAACCCAGAGCAACACCGTGGGGTGACTGGAAATGCCTCTTACCTTGTCCACACTGGGGCTGTTTTGGGAAAGAGAGTTTAGAAACGGCTGTCCCAGCACAAGCTCAGGTTTCTTGCTAAGGCAGAGCCTCCCAAACCGGTATGCCAGGACTTGGCCAGGAGGTGGCAATGCAGAACTGGAGACCAGGGTCTGAGGCCCACGTATGGTCCTGAGGACAGCACACAGCTTTTCTTGCAGGGATGCAGTTCTCGCTCTGCATCCAAGCTGATCACAGCTCCTGCATGCCCAAAGTGTATGCAGAGTGATTTTTCCTTTGCATCTTGTGATGCATGATGCTGTAGATGACAATGGGGCTTTTTTTTTTTTTTCCCAGTCACAAGAATCTGACTGAACCAGCTAACACTAAGCACTTAGCTATGCAGCATTCTCTTTAATGCCATTTGATGACAGGTGATTTTTTTTATAGCAACTGAAGTCATAGAAATGGATCAGAAACCCAGAATAAAGAAAAAAAAAAAAAAAAAGCAGATTGGCATGTAGGGCTCAGAGAGGCTCTGATGAAATTAGGCTTACTTAGAGAGAAGTTTAATCTATTTAAAATTTACATTTCAAACATGAAGGATTTGGACCTGCAACCTTCAGTGTGGAGCTGAATCCAAACACTAACACCAAGAATCGAAACAGTAATTCAGTCACAGATGAAGTTTGAGCTCTGGGCTTCAGGAGTTGGCCCTAACTCCACTTTAACCTGTGCTGTGTCTCCAGTCACTTAATAATGAGCAAGGTCTTACCAAAGCCTGTGCTCTTCTATTGTCTGAGGTCGCAGCTATCACTCATTCCTTTGATCCAAGACTTTCAAAGAGATAGGGAAATTTTCTTATTTGACTCCAGGGCATGGATTCCAACAGGCAGAGATAAAAAGACAGAACAAGGAGAATTTGGGTATGCAATATTAATGCAATCAGATAACTAAGCTGTCTGATCCAACCTTGCCAAATTGACCACGTCATCTATTGAACTAATATATGTATTTTTTTTGGTTGGTAGTAAATTTAATGGAACACTACATCATTTTACTGTAATGTTTAATTTTAAAAAATACTCTCATAAAGAGTGGGAATATTGTTTTTCCTCTGAAATGTCTTTTTTTAATGCTAAACAAAGCAGGCAGTATATTTCTGTTTACAGATGATTCAACTGAGATATCAGGATGCAATTGTGACTTGAGTTCTGCAAGGTAGGCTTAAAGAGCCTGAACACTGCCAAGAACTTCTAGAAGCGATAGCACGAAAGGAAATGGCCTCAAGTTGCACCAGAGGAGGTTCAAATTCGGTATTAGGAGAATTTTTTGACTGAAAAGGTTCTCAGACACTGGAACAGGCTCCCCAGGGAGGTGGCTCAATCCCTAAGCTTGGAGGTGTTTTAAAAGCTGCAGAGGTGTGGTGTTGAGGTACTTAGTTTAACATCAGCATTGGTAGAGTTAGATAATGATTGGACACAATGACCTTAGAGGTCTTCTCCAACCAAAACAATCCTATGATTCTATAAACACAGGAAATTCAGCACCAAAATCAGATCACATTTTTACTACTATTACCTGTCCTCTTGTTTGTATTGAAATTATAGCATAACTCATAACTAGAAATCTTTTAGACTAGCAGGGTAGCCCTTACCCCACAGATGTCCTCTCCACACATCCTGGGAGCTTTCACATCATCAGGAGTTACAGTTGAGCAGGAACAGCCAAGTATTAGAGTTGAAATCTGTAAAAGAAACATGAGATTTTTTTTAATGTAAATTCTGAACGTGTCATCGGACTTCATGCTGTGATCCTGAAAGGCAAACCTGACAGACTTAAATCTGGGAGGTTTCTTAGGAGTAACAATGATCACAGAATAGAACTGTAGAATGGTTGGAATGGACCTCAAAGGTCATCCAATTCCAACGCCCCACCATAGGCAGGGACACCTCCCACTAGAACAGGTTGCTCAAGGCCTCCTCCAACCTGGCCTTGAACACCACCAGGGAGGGAGTAGCAGCAACCTCCCTGGGCAACCTGTGCCAGTGCCTCACCACCCTCACTGCAAACAACTTCCTCCTAACATCCAGTCTAAATCTCCCCTCTGCCAGTTTAAACCCATTACTCCTCATCCTCGTTACAAGACCTTGTCAATAGTCCCTCCCCAGCCTTCCTGTAGGCCCCCTTCAGATACTGGAAGGCCACTTCAAGGTCTCCTGGAAGCATTCTCTTCTCCAGGCTGCACAGCCCCAACTCTCTCAGCCTGTTCTCACAACAGAGCTGCAGCAGCCCTCTGAGCATCTTCCTGGCCTCCTCTGGAATGGCTCCAATAGTTCAATGTCCTTCCTGTGCTTGGGACTCCAGAACTGCACACAGTACTCCAAATGGGGTCTGAGGAGAGCAGAGCAAAGGGTCAGAATCCCCTCCCTTGCCCTGCTGCCCACACTGCTCTTTCTACAGCCCAGCACACAGTTGCTGTCTGGGCTGCACTCACACTGCAGGCTCATGCTGAGCTTTTCTCCAACCCAGATCTCCAGGTCCCTTTCCTCAGGGCTGCTCTCAGCCATTTGCCACCCAGCCTGGATTGGTGCTTGGGACTGCATCTACCCAGGTGTAAGATTTAAGATCTTAAGATTAAGATGAAGTGCAGTGTAAGCACTTGGCTTTGTTGAATTCCATGATGTCTGTTTAGAAGACAATGTGCAGGTTCTTCATTTGAGTATCAATGATGTTAACATCATTGCAATTACTTCTCACTCTCACTGGTACACTTCAAGTAAAAAAAAACAAACAAAAACCAAAAAACCAACAAGCCAAAAACCAAAAAACCAACTCACTAATTAAGCAGAGTGAGACTACTGAGTGAATATCCTCAGGCAAAAGTAAAATGTTTTTCATCCTGCAACCCTTATTAGTTTTCCTAACTGCCAGTCAGCTGAACGAAAAACTGAAGGCACAGTTCCATGTAACAAAGACATGTTTAATGCAAACTGGGTGAGTTAATGCAGCATTTTGCCTGTTTAGGGCATGCTATGATCAGCAGCACACTGCTGAAATCAAGGGGAATTGATCTGAAGGAACAAGATAGGGACTGAATAAATTAGAAAGATTAAGTAATTGAGGACTCGTTCAGTATTTTAAACATAAACCTATCATAGAATCATAGAATCATAGAATGGTAAGGTTGGAAGGGACCTCAAGGATCATCTAGTTCCAACCCCCTGCCAGAGGCAGGGACACCTCCCACTAGTACAGGTTACTCAAGGCCTCATCCAATCTGGCCTTGAACACCTCCAGGGAGGGAGCATCCACAACCTCCCTGGGCAACCTGTTCCAGTGCCTCACCACCCTCACTGTAAAGAACTTCCTCCTAACATCCAGTCTAAATCTCCCCTCTGCCAGTTTAAGCCCATTGCCCCTTGTCCTGTCATTGCAGGACCTTGTAAATAATCCTTCCCCAGCCTTCCTGTAGGCCCCCTTCAGATACTGGAAGGCTACTATCAGGTCCCCTCGAAGCCTTCTCTTCTCCAGGCTGAAGAGCTCCAACTCTCTCAGCCTGTCCTCATAGGAGAGCTGCTGCAGCCCTCTGATCATCTTTGTGGCCTCCTCTGGACCCGCTCCAACACTTCCATGTCCTTCCTGTGCTGAGGGTTCCAGAACTGCACACAGTACTCCAGGTGGGGTCTGACGAGAGCAGAGTAAAGGGGCAGAATCACCTCCCTTGCTCTGCTGGCCACGCTTCTCCTGATGCAGCCTAGGACTCGGTTGGCTGTCTGGGCTGCATGTGCACACTGCAGGCTCATGTTGAGCTTTTCATCAACCCAGACTCCAAGGTCCTTTTCCTCAGGGCTGCTCTCCAGCCATTCACCACCCAGCCTGGAGTGGTGCTTGGGATTGTGCCTACTCAGGTGCAGGACTTTACACTTGGCCTTATTGAATTTCATGAGGATGGCCTGGGCCCACCTCTGCAGCCTGTCCAGGTCCCTCTGGATGGATCCCTGCCCTCTAGCAAGTCGACTGTGCCACACAGCTTGGTGTCATCTGCAAACTTGCTGAGGGTGCACTGATTCCTCTGTCCATGTCACTGACACTCCAGGCTGAACAAACCCAGCTCCCTCAGCCTGTTGTAGGAGAGCTGTTCCAGGCCCCTCATCATTCTCACAGCCCTCCTCTCAACCGCCTCTATCAGGTTCATGTCCTCCAGGTGAGATCTTACCAGAGCAAACTGGCAGAATCTCCTCTCTGCATCTGCTGGCCACACTTCTTCTGATGCAGCTCAGGATGTGATTTGCCTTCTTGAAAGCTCACACAGGCTGCTCGGGTCCAGCTTCTCATCCATCAGCACCCCCACACTCTTTTCTGCAGGACTGTTTCCTATCACCTCATCCCCCAGGCAGTATTGACAAGGAGGATTGTTCTGACCCAGGTGTAGAACCCTGTGCTTGCTCTTGTTAAGCCTGATGAGGTTCACCTGGGCCCACTTCTCCAGCTTGTCCAGGTTACTCTGAATGAGGTCCTGTCCCTCAACAGCACCACTCAGCTTGCTGTCATCTGCAAGCTTGCTGGTGATGCACTCAATCCCTCTGTCTCTATCACTGATAAAAGTATCCTCTGCTAGCATGCAAAGCTTTGCAAAGTAAGGTGATGAATGTGAAAAATACTCTTAATCCTTTATTGTCTCATTCTTTCCTTAGTATTTCCCTGTTAGTCTCCTTGCAATATTTTGAATACATCTGTCTTCACTCCTGTGAAAAGCATCACATCTAATTCCAACAGGAACCCACAGCATTTGAGACTGATTACTAAGTTGTGGAACTCTAATGTCCACAGTGTTCTTTGGCTTCAAGCAGATGCAGAATCTGTGAAATTTTAAATGGGAGCCTGATGGTTGTTTTGATTTAGGACAGGTAAGCATGCTGCTATTTTTGATCTGAGAACCATTATGATCAGAGCAGTGTGCAATGGCACTCCAACAGTTCTAGTTATTAGTGAATTTAACCACTCAGAAAACACAGCCTTATCACAAACATCCACTGATTAATGAAAAACAAAACAAAACAAAACACCAAGCAAGCCATGAAGCCAAGTTCAAGGTATATGCAAGCCAGTCCTCAATAAGAACATCCAGAAATGCACAAATCAATTTATGTTAAAACTCCAGGAAGTAAAATTGTCCTCTTCACTCCCTGTTGTCCATCCCAATATTGACTTGATGCTTGGAAAGAAGCAGAACCTATCAGCAGCTTGTAAAACTGACTTGTTGAGCTTGTAGCTTTTATGTCTCTGTCTATTTGACAGTATGATCACTTGTGTGAGGCACATGAATGGTTCTTTACCTAAAAGGCATGAAATCAGTTGGAAGGTTCTGTTTTCTAAAGCCTACTCTATTTTATAGAGTACTTAAACACTGCAGAATTCAGGCTAGGGAAGTGACAGATTTTATATCAGGTCACTCCTTGAGAGAAACTGGGCTTACAGTGAGGAATACAAAGACCGTGGTGATCAAGGGCACAATGTCCACCTGGAGACCAGTAACAAGTGGTGTCCCTCAGGGGTCAGTGCTGGGAGCAGTGCTGTTTAACATCTTTGTCAGTGACATGGACAGAGGAATCAGTGCACCCTCAGCAAGTTTGCAGATGACACCAAGCTGTGTGGCACAGTCATTTGCTAGAGGGCAGGGATCCATCCAGAGGGACCTGGACAGGCTGCAGAGGTGGGCCCAGGCCAATCTCATGAGATTCAACAAGGCCAAGTGTAAGGTCCTGCACCTGGGTAGGCACAATCCCAAGCACAAATACAGGCTGGGTGGGGAAATGGCTGAGAGCAGCCCTGAGGAAAGGGACCTTGGAGTCTGGGTTGATGAAAAGCTCAACATGAGCCTGCAGTGTGCACATGCAGCCCAGACAGCCAACTGAGTCCTAGGCTGCATCAAGAGAAGCGTGGCCAGCAGGGCAAGGGAGGGGATTCTGCCCCTTTACTCTGCTCTCGTCAGACCCCACCTGGAGTACTGTGTGCAGTTCTGGAACCCTCAGCACAGGAAGGACATGGAAGTGTTGGAGTGGGTCCATAGGAGGCCACCAAGATGCTCAGAGGGCTGCAGCAGCTCTGCTGTGAGGACAGACTGAGAGAGTTGGAGCTCTGCAGCCTGGAGAAGAGAAGGCTTCGAGGGGACCTGATAGTAGCCTTCCAGTATCTGAAGGGGGCCTACAGGAAGGCTGGGGAAGGATTATTTACAAGGTCTTGCAATGACAGGACAAGGGGCAATGGGTTTAAACTGGCAGAGGGGAGATTTAGACTGGATGTTAGGAGGAAGTTATTTCCAGTGAGGGTGGTGAGGCAATGGCACAGGTTGCCCAGGGAGGTTGTGGCTGCTCCCTCCCTGGAGGTGTTCAAGGCCAGGTTGGAGGAGGCCTTGAGTGAGCTGTGCTAGTGGGAGATGTCCCTGCCTATGGCAGGGGGTTGGAACTAGATGATCCCTGAGGCCCCTTCCAACCTTACCATTCTATGATTCTATGATTCTTTCACATTCCAAACCCTTGGAGCCAGAAGCGGGGGGGAGAAGAACAGTTTCGTACCTTGTTCGAACCTGGGTGTGCCCTGCCACAAAAACATAGCTTCATCCTTAACTTCCAGACGGCTGAGTTAGTCTGCTGAATTGCATGTGTGTGTGTAACTCCCAAACCACCACAGCACCCAATGATCCTAATTGCAGCTTACATCCTGAGCAACATTTAATCCCAGCAAAACCCTGGGACACAAACTATGACCCAAACCCACTTCTAGCTTTGATGAACGCTGCCTCTGCTTGCTATGTGAGTTAAACTATTTTAGTCTCTCGTTGGGAGAAGTTTGGTGTCTGTTCAAGGATATGGAAATGCACCTGTTACTTGTCAGCACAAAGAATGTGCCTTTTCATTATCTCCATTTGCTAGGTATTGGTGAGAATGCAATGGCCATACTGAAAAAAAATCACCACTTCATGTTGTTAACAGACCACTTTGTTATTATTGCTGGAAAATGGCAATGAAATATTCAGAAGGGGAAAATGGGCAATTTCATGCAAAGGTACTTATCGAGCGAGCTGCAAATGGTAAAAAGCAATAAATAGGAGCAGAGTGTTTCTTATTCCTACGACTGCATAATAGATCAAGCAACCTCATCTCCAGCCAACGATTCAGGTGAGGCAGACGGATTGCCACAAAAGCTGCACTGAAAGTGTACTGCCTAAGAAACACTTTTCACAAAGCTGTTTCATGTAAAATATATTTGAGAGGGAACGGATTGACCTTGTGAATAGGGCTGAGTTGAGTTAATTCAGAGACTTAAAATACTTGGTGGCGTTCCAAGGAGAGTTGGGCTTGCAGCTTTCTTATCTGCAGAGCTGTGCCAGAGATTTCTGAAACAGGACTCGGCTTCATCAGTAGAGAAAAATAAGTGCAGGCACCATGATGAATGCTCTTAATCAGAAAGATGTCCTGTAACAAACAGGTGTATCTTAAATTGCAAAGTCAGCGTGTTGACATTCAATTGAGACTTGGCTCTTAGATGATGAACTTCCAGTAGGCAAAGCAAGCAGGAAAATCATGACAAAGATGCTAATTTTCTGTTTTAGTTTATAGTTAACAGCCTGGTCCTGTAGAATCTGCTGGCTTGGAATAGGATTTCTTACAATGTGTGCCTAGGTTGTTTGAGCCCTGGAAATATAAATCTGTCTTTTCAAGCTTTATAGGGTTTTTTTGTAGCTTTGTCTAACACATATGTACTGGTTTGAGGCTAATTGGAATATTTTAATGAGAGAAATTAGATTACTGTCTGTGAAATAATAATAATAAGGTGATGTCTATATTGCCCATTTATTCTGTTGGGACATATAAAAACACAGACACAAAGAATGTTAAGACAGTCTCTGCCTGGCTATTGCCATATTAACTCTTCTGCCTAAACCTGCATGTTTCCCAACTAATCATTCTGCTTCTAACACTTTCTGCCGACCTTTCCAGCTCACCTTGCATGTAAGGGAGATTCTGAGATAAGGGAGGGGACAGAAAGGAGGTGGAAAGGTGGTTGGGAGCCCTTTCTGGGCACTCTAACTGGTGGGAGGGGTCTTGTATTTCTGTATTACTTTCAACTTGTATATTACTGTATATAGTTGTAAATAGCTGTAATATATTGTATGTTAAATCACAGAATCATAGAATGGTAAGGTTGGAGGGGACCTCAAGGATCATCTAGTTCCAACCCCCTGCCATAGGCAGGGACACCTCCCACTAGTACAGCTCACTCAAGGCCTCCTCCAACCTGGCCTTGGACACCTCCAGGGAGGGAGCAGCCACAACCTCCCTGGGCAACCTGTGCCAGTGCCTCACCACCCTCACTGCAAAGAACTTCCTCCTAACATCCAGTCTAAATCTCCCCTCTGCCAGTTTCAACCCATTGCCCCTTGTCCTGTTATTGCAAGACCTTGTCAATAGTCCCTTCCCAGCCTTCCTGTAGGCCCCCATTAGATACTGGAAGGCTACTATAAGGTTCCTGGAAGCCTTCTCTTCTCCAGGCTACAGAGCCCCAACTCTCTCAGTCTGCCCTCAGAGCAGAGCTGCTGCAGCCCTCTGATCATCTTTGTGGCCTCCTCTGGACCCGCTCCAACACTTCCATGTCCTTCCTGTGCTGAGGGCTCCAGAACTGCACATAGGACTCCAGGTCCAGGTGGGGTCTGAGGAGAGCAGAGTAAAGGGGTAGAATCCCCTCCCTTGCCCTGCTGCCCACACTGCTCTTGATGCAGCCCAGGACTCGGTTGGCTGTCTGGGCCGCATGTGCACACTGTATATATCCATATGCTTGTAAATTGTGCTAGGTTGTAAATATACAAAGCTTCATTCCTTAACTTCCAGCCAGCTGAGTTAAGTCTGGGTGAATCCTCGTGTTTGGGAATGGCTAACACCCATAACCACCACAACATATAATAAGCTTTTAAGAGGCACATGAAAATAGCCTGGGCTGAAAAATGTGCTGATAGCTGAATCACAGGGAAGACTTCTGCACTGCAAGGCTTGTGGGCTAAATCACCCTAACATCAGGTGTGGGTATCCTGTATAAACAGGCAGAGCTCTAAGAGTGTTTGTGCTGGCAGACAGAAACTCTTAATTTTCTCAGTATGGGGCCAGAGCCTCAAGTGGAGTAGGAAGGAATCTGAAAGCTGGAATTCCCCTCCAGAAAAAAAAAAAAAAAAAAAAAAAAAAAAAAAGAGGAAAATTTAACCAAGCTCGGGAAGATTCTTGAGTATGTCATCCCTCGTGCTAACAATAAAGCTAAACACAGTAAAGTGGATGCTTGTGGACATTAGCAGCACATGTGTTTGCTTGGTTTAGAGACACAGATATCTTAATGCCTCTTTACAGTTCACCTTGGTCATGACATGTGACTTATAGTGAGGCAAGATGGACACACAGATATCTTAATGCCTCTTTAGAGGTAACCTCAGCCATGGCATGTGACTTATAGTGAGGCAAGATGGACACACAGATATCTTAATGCCTCTTTAGAGTTCACCTTGGCCATGGCATGCGACTTAGCGTGAGGCAAGATGGACATACAGGTATATTAATGTCTCTTGAGATTTTACCTTGGCCATGGCATGTGACTTCCAGTGAGGTAAGATGAGAGGAGAGACATGGACAGTAGTGAATTTGTAGCAGTGGCAGAGCTAGCAGGCACAGATTTGTAGTCTCTCTAACTGAAACTTTGCCATTATAGAAAGAGGAACATCAGGAACAGAGTAGAAAGCCAGAGTGGGGAAGGGAACATGCACAATTCCACAATATCAGTCCTCCCATGCAACTGGATAGTTTAAATGCCCTTGTGAATAGAATAAAACTTACTGGGAACTGGCATAAAGATCTCAAAGCTGACACCACTGGTGGATATTACCTGGGCAGAGGCACGGGGCAGCAGAGCCTGATCCTGTACCACTTAGCTCAGCAGAAGTGTTTAAATTTAGTTTAGTGGATGCAGATGGTGAGAGGAAAGGCTGCTGGGGTCCCAGGAACCTAAATCTGTTCTGATGAGCAGTGTCACCTGTGCAGGGCTGCTAGAGAACAGAGTCTTATGTCCTCGCATCTACAAAGTGGTCTCAAATGATGACAAAATCATATCAGAAAATCATAGAATGGTTTAAGTTGGAAGGGACCTTTCAGATCATCTAGTTCCTACCTCCCTGACATGGGCAGGGACACCTCGCACCAGACCAGGATGCTCAAGGCCCTGTCCAACCTGGCCTTGCAAATCTCCAGGAAGAAGGCATCCACAGCTTCTCTGGGCAACTTGTGACAGTGTTTCGCCACCCTCACTGTAAAGAATTTCTTCCTAATGCCCAGTCTATATCTGCCTTCCTCAAGCTTCAATCCATTCCCTCTCATCCTATCACTACAAGCCCTTGGAAGAAGTCCCTTCCTGGCTTTCTTGTAGGCCCCTTTCAGGTAATGGAAGGCCTCTATAAGGTCTCCTTGGAGCCTTCTCTTCTCAAGACTGACCAAACCTTGCAGCTTGTCCCCATAGGGCAGGGGCTGTAGCCCTCTGATCATCTTTGTGGCCTTCCTCTTGATTGTCTCTGAGCACAAAGTAAAGGAGAAAGGAGGACAAGAGACAAAGGAAGCGTTGTTCCACAACAG
>VWZE01020303.1:0-10702 GCA_013396675.1 Eubucco bourcierii
TTTCACAGTCAGTTCTTTCATACTATCCTTGATGCTAGCCGGGCTCACTAGCAATAATATATAGCATTAATTGAACTTGATTGAACTGCCAGAGAAGTCTCCTGTGGTCAGTACACCGCTTGCGGTCAATACTCTGCTTGCCCACTAGGGGGACTCAGGGAGCTCCTTTCTGCTTATGGCAGAAGGCAATGGTGAGTTACAAGAGGCTTGAAGTAGTTACTCACAAAATACCTCCTGACTGGCAGGGCTGGCTACAGCTTCAGACAGTACCCAAAGGTTTTCAGGGAATTCTGTTACTGTCCTGTCAGCCTCTGAGACTTCTGATTCTTCCCAGGCTGCTGGGGAAAGGAGGCAGAGAAGCTCTGAGCTGGTCCTAATCTCCTCTGGATGATCAGTGTATCTCCAGGACTTCCCATCTTGGCAGGAGGCTTTCAGGTGCAGGCAGGATGCAATGCCATGTGCAGGCTCAGCAGTGTCAGGCTGGCTGTGCAGGCTGATTGTGTGGAGGCATTGAGAGTCTGATCCTGTTCGCTGGACTTCCACACAGCTCAGGACACAATAAGGTAGCAGCAAGCACAGATACAGTAGAAGAGCACACATACAATGGCAGAGCACACATTGTGCTCCCTGCTCATCTCCTTTTATCCATCCAGCCTGAGACTAATGGACCTTTGGACACAGAATAGTCAATCAGAATGGCAGTTAGCCAAGCCTGACCATATGAGGTGAAGCCATAGGCTTGCTTTACCCTTTTTGGGGCAGAGCACAGCCTTGCATACACAAGGCATACACAAGCTGAGCCTGTGTGACTTGTTTACTGCAGGCTGCAAAGGGTCAGGGTCCCCAGACTCAGTGGTTCCAGGTTCTCTGTCCTCTTTCCTGCACTGTGTGCAGTTCTGGAGCCCTCAGCACAGGAAGGACATGGAAGTGTCGGAGAGGGTCCAGAGGAGGCCACCAAGATGCTGAGAGGGCTGCAGCAGCTCTGCTGTGAGGACAGACTGAGAGAGTTGGGGTTCTGCAGCATGGAGAAGAGAAGGTTGCCAGGAGACCTTAGAGTAGCCTTCCAGTATCTGAAGGGGGCTAAAGGAAGGCTGGGGAGGGACTACTGACAAGGTCTTGTAATGACAGCACAAGGGGCAATGGGTTTGAACCGGCAGTTAATCTCATCTTTAGTCTGGATGTTAGGAGGAAGTTCTTTACAGTGAGGGTGGTGAGACACTGGCACAGGTTGCCCAGGGAGGTTGTGGCTGCTCCCTTCCTGGAGGTGTTCAAGGCCAGGTTGGAGGAGGCCTTGAGTGACCTGTCCTAGTGGGAGGTGTCCCTGCCTATGGCAGGGGGTTGGAACTGGATGATCCTTGAGGACCCTTCCAGCCTTGCCATTCTATGATTCTATAAAATATGAGCGCATGAAAAGACCAAAAGTGAGAGGTGGTGACGGGTCTGGTGAAAACAAGAAAAGAGCCTCTAAATGTGGTGCAAGGACAGATGCTGACTGCAGCCCTTGGGTCAGACTCATGCTTCAGGGAATCACAGACTCAGCTGTGGAGTAGGCTTCCTACATCCTACCTGTCCACCTTCCACCATAACTGGGAGAGGGACCCAGCTCTCTGTCTGCTCTGTTGTAATTGCTGTGGGACTGCCACCCATAATCTTGGCAGTGCCAGCCACTGCCTCCTTCCCTTTTCTCTTCCTCAGCACATGCCAGTGCTGAAAGCTGCCAAAGCAGGTATATGTCTGAGTCACAAAGCAGGTATATGTCTGAGGCTCCAGAACTGCACACAGGACTGCAGGTGGGGTCTGACAATAGCAGTGCAAAGGGGCACAATCCCCTCCCTTGCCCTGCTGCCCACACTGCTCTTGCTGCAGCCCAGCACACAGTTGCTGTCTGGGCTGCACTCACACTGCAGCCTCATCTTGAGCTTTTCATCACCCAAGATCCCCAGGTGCTTTTCCTCAGGGCTACTCTCAGCCATTCCCATTCCCCACCCAGCCTGGAGTTGTGCTTGGGATTGTGCCTACCCAGGTGCAGGACCTTACACTTGGCCTTGTTGAATGTCATCAGGTTGGCCTGGGCACAGCTCTGCAGCCTGTGCAGGTCCTTCTGGATGGATCCCTGCCCTCTAGCAAGTCGACTGTGCCACACAGCTTGGTGCCATCTGCACATTTTCCGAGGCTGCACTGATTCCTCTGTCCATGGCACTGACAAAGATGTCAAACAGCACTGGTGCCAGCACTGACCCCTGAGGGTCACCACTTGGCACTGGTCTGCAGGTGGACATTGTGCTCTTGATGGTTTGGTGCCATCTGCATCTGAGAGTTGGTTTTGCATCAGATTTTTCTGCTTCTCTATGAACAAAGTAGGGCACAGAGTCTAACCTGTAAGTAACCTTCTGTGTGGGATTCACAGACAAGAACCCTCTCTTGTATGTCACATTTGGAAACAACTCTTTCTCACAAATGGCAGTCAGAAGAGGAAAGGAAGGCTTTGCATCTCTGGCATTGCCAAAGAGCCCTTTAACCCTTGTTCCCATGCTCTGAGGGTCTCTATCAGGACAGATGCATTAAAGCAACCAACTTCAGGAGTTATTTCATAGCTGTGACACCAGTAAACGTCTCTCTGAAACCTCAAAGTAATTGTTTCACTTTCCAAAGAAGTACCTTAACCACACCACCTCACAAGAGTTTCCTAATACCCAACTAAGTTTTTCCACTCTGTACCAACCTCTGTGTGCTTTCTGGCACTTTCTCTCTGGTTTGATTTCACTACTGGCAATGATGCAGATTCCTCTGTCAGCAGTTCAAATATCAGCTGTCTGAAACATGAATGCATTATCTAAGCTGGCCCTCTAGGCCCCCTCTGCAGTGAGCAGAGAAGAATTGGTGTTTCCAGGCAATGTTCTATCCCTTACCTCAACAGCAGTATCTAAAATGCTCGGTTGAACTCACTTTTAAAAGGAATATATGAAAGAACCAAGGTGAAATGAAGAGTGTGAAATGTGGTACCAGTTAGAGAGGTTTCCCAGCTTCTTCTCAACACTCAGTGGTTTTTGGAGGCTTTGCCTAAATCCTCACCACCAAGTGGTTGTAAATCAGTCCATCAGTTCCTGTGACTGTAGAAACTGGACATATAACATTCCAAGTCCTGATGGTTTGGGAGTTAGCTGCTCCCCCACTCTATGAAAATCATCAGACTAGGTTCAGTCAGCTGGAAACTAAGGAATGAAGCTTTGTTTTCACAGCTTAGCACAAGATACAAGAAATATACAAGTTAAAGGTAATACAGAAACACAATTCCTCTCCCAGAAATCAGAGTCCCCAGGAGGGGCTCCCAACTACTCTTCCACCTTCTTCCCATGCCTCTGCCTTACCCCAGGATCTGCCTTAGGTGCAAGGTGAGTTTGGAGGATGGGCCAGGGGAGGTTAGAAGCAGAGTGATGAGTTAACAGCAGAAGCCCAGGGAGAACAAAGACACTGAACTCCAACAGATACTCACTGTCTTATCTGTGTTTATGTCCTTGTTTTTCTACATCTCAGCAAGCCTATGAGTGCAGCAGACATCACCATTCTGTGCTTTTCACAGCCTATCATCTATTTTTTCTCATTAAAATATCCCAATTAGCCTCAAACCAGCACACAAGTCACACCTGCATAAGGCTTTCCATTCCCAAACAACAAACATGAGAAATGACAAGGGCCTGTGCAACTCAAAGCCAAGTACTAACAATGTTTAAAGTCAAACTGAAAATACAGACCTTGGCCAGACCCCAGACAAGGCAGGCAACAACTGCAGAGGGTTGTAGAGGATACAGCAGGAGGGATGCATAAGCACCTGCACAGCAAGATACATTATGGCACCAAGTTGTGTGGCACAGCCGACTTGCTAGAAGGCAGGGATCCATCCAGAGGGACCTGGACACGCTGGAGAGGTGGGCCCAGGCCAACCTCATGATGTTCAGTAAGGCCAAGGGTAAGGTCCTGCACCTGGGTAGGCACAATGCCAAGCACAACTGCAGGCTGGGTGGGGAATGGCTGAAAGCAGCCCTGAGGAACAGGCCCTGGGGTTCTGGGTTGATGAAAAGTTCAAGATGAGCCTGCAGTGTGAGTGCAGCCCAGACAGCAACTGTGTGCTGGGCTGCAGCAAGAGCAGTGTGGGCAGCAGGGCAAGGGAGGGGATTCTGCTCCTTTGCTCTGCTCTCCTCAGACCCCACCTGCGGTCCTGTGTGCAGTTCTGGAGCCCCAGCACAGGACGGACATGGAAGTGTTGGAGTGGGTCCAGAGGAGGCCACCAAGATGCTGAGAGGGCTGCAGCAGCTCTGCTGTGAGGACAGGCTGAGAGAGTTGGGGATCTGCAGCCTGGAGAAGAGGTTTCCAGGAGAGCTTAGAGTAGCCTTCCAAGATCTGAAGGGGGCTCCAGGAAGGCTGGGGAGGGACTACTGAAAAGGTCTTGCAATGCCAGGCCAAGGGGTAATGGGTTTGAAATGGTAGAGGGGAGATTTAGACTGGATGTTAGGAGGAAGTTCTTCACAGTGAGGGTGGTGAGACACTGGCACAGGTTGCCCAGGGAGGTTGTGGCTGCTCCCTCCCTGGAGGTGTTCAAGGCCAGGTTGGAGGAGGTCTTGAGTAACCTGTACTAGTGGGAGGTGTCCCTGCCTACGGCAGGGAATTGAAACTAGATGATCCTTGAGGTCCCTTCCAACCTTACCGTTTTATGATTCTATGATTAATCTAAACATCATCGGCAAGCAAGAGACTGAGGCACACTGCCGGCCGAAAGTGCATAAGCAGATGTAGCTCTGGTTTCACATGTTGCATTTCCACAGACTTTAGCCTCCTGAAATTCCAGAGACACGTGTTCCACAGGAGAAGCTTGAGGGATCATTTATCTTGAGGAGGAAGGAAATGAAAATATATACATGTGTGTACATAATTTTGACAACAGTCTGTAACCAGACCGTTTGCAGTTTCCACTTATTTATTCCACACAAACACTTTAACTCAAGGGCAGGGATCTGTGTAGCATTTTTTTTCTCCTACTTGTTATGCTTTTCAGATTTTTTGAAAGAAAGCTGAAATGCAGTTGGGACCAAATTAAAATTCCCAGCCCTCCTAATTCCTTCTTCCTGAGGTTAGCAGTGTGCACCTGGACTTGCATTCAGTCCTACATTTTGTGTGTTGTGTAATCAATGGGGAAAGGGTACAGTCCATAATGGGGCCAGCTCTCCACAATGAGCACATCCACACCTTAAAATAAAGTAAATTTTAAAACAAGAAAGATTTTGAAAGAGAGGCTGCTTGTTTGCAATGAAGAAGCATCTAGAGACTGTATTTAGAGCTGTTCTGCAACACATATGCATGCTCTGTGTGTGTGTGTGTCTGTGTGTAGAGCGGAGTGGAGTGGTAATTAATTAATGCCAGGTGATATTTTCAAAAATAAATATTGCTTATTAATATCCAACATTCAGAACTTTCACCACCCCCATCACTAATTTTAACGATAATGAGTTCTTCGCATCTGTCATGGAAACTTTATACAGGCAATAACAGGCTCTAGCAATAACTACTGATAATATGTAACATTAACTGAACTCCATTGAACTGGCAGAGAAGGCTTTGCAGTCAGTGTACTGCTTGTGGTCAATACTCCGCTTGCCCACTAGGGGGACTCAGGGAGCTCCTTTCTGCTTATGGCAGAAGGCAATGGTGAGTTACAAGAGGCTTGAAGTAGTTACTCACAAAATACCTCCTGACTGGCAGGGCTGACTGCAGCTTCAGACAGTACCCAAAGGCTTTCAGGGAATTCTGTTACTGTCCTGTCAGCCTCTGATAGTTCTGATCCATAGAATCACTGAATGGTAAGGTTGGAAGGGACCTCAAGGATCATTCATTTTCAAACCCCTGCCAAAGGCAGACACCTCTCACTAGTACAGGTCACTCAAGGCCTCCTCCAACCTGGCCTTCAACACCTCCAATGAGGGAGCAGCCACAACCTCCCTGGGCAACCTGTTCCAGTGCCTCAGCACCCTCACTGTAAAGAACTTCCTCCTAACATCCAGTCTACATCTCGCCTCTGCATTCTTCCCAGGCTGCTGGGGAAAGGAGGCAGACAAGCTCTGACCTGGTCCTGACTCTCCGGATGATCTGTGAATCTCCAGGACTCCCCATCTTGGCAGGAGGCTTTCAGGTGCAGGCAGGATGCAATGCCATGTGCAGGCTCAGCACGGTGTCAGGCTGGCTGTGCAGGCTGATCGTGTGCAGGCATTGAGAGCCTGTTCCTAGTAAGCTCTTAGAGGATTAAAATACAAATGCATCACTTGCGACAGCAGCCCCACAAAGCTGGGATGGGAGTGGGAGATGCTTCAGCCTTCACTCCTGCCCCACCATACAGGCACTCAACCAGGGCATGGGGGGGAAAAAAAAAAAAAAAATTTAAAAAAAAAATCTTATTCATAGTGGCATAGACACAGAGCTGTCAATCTAACACTTGATGCTTTTTTTTTCAATGTAATTGGCACAGAAAAAAACAAGAGCAAACAAAAACCTTCGCCTCTTTCAGATGCTTTTACTTCATAGCTAAATATAGCAGCAAAGCACTTAACATAGTCATGCACTTGAACGTGCCCAGAGAAGGGCAACAAGGCTGCGGAGAGGCCTGGAGCACAGCCCTATGAAGAGAGGCTGAGGGAGCTGGGATTGTTTAGCCTGGAGAAGAGGAGGCTCAGGGGGGACCTTCTTGCTGTCGACAGCTACCTGAAATGTGCTTGTAGCCAGGAGGAGGTTGTTTTCTTCCCTCAGGCAAGCAGCAGCAGAACAAGAGGACACAGTCTCAAGCTGTGCCAGGGGAAGTTTAGGCTGGAGGTGAGGAGAAAGTTGATGCCTGAGAGAGTCATTGACTGCTGGAATGGGCTGCCCAGGGAGGTGGTGGAGTCAGCGTCCCTGGAGGTGTTCAAGGTGGGTTTGGACGTTGCACTTGGTGCCATGGTCTGGTCTTGAGGTCTGCGGTGATGGGTTGGACTTGATGATCTTTGAGGTCTCTTCCAACCTTGGTGATACTGTGATACTGTATCACCCTGTTGGTATGGGGTTTATATCTTTTATTGGTATTATTTTATCCCCAGAAACAACAGGAGACTGTTCTCACTGGGTGTAAGAAGATCTTGTTCTGGCAAGCAGGGTTTGCCCAGGTGACAATTCAGAAATCCTTGGTGAGGGAGACGTACACCATGTTGGGACCAGCCTGATGAGCATCTCCTTACAGCAGCAATCACCCTGCCATTAACGGCTCTCAGGGCTGCTGCAGCAGAATTGAGCCTCTGACTGCTGTCAGACAAAGCAGAGAGGAGAGCACCCCACAACACTCTACCATACTGTTAACACAGAGACAGGAGGGGGGAAAGCTGATTGATCTTCTCCAGACATAACCTATACTGTAACTATCACAAAGTGCACAGGGAGAGGAAAATAAAGAATCAGAGTCATAGAGTCATAGAATCACAGAATCACAGAATCATAGAATCATAAAGTCATAGAGTCACAGAACCATAGAGCCACAGAATCATAGTCATAAAGTCATAGAATCACAAAATCATAGACTCACAGAATCAGAGTCACAGAATCACAGTCATAGAACCACAAAATCATACAATCATAGAATCACAGAATCAGTCAGGGTTGGAAAGGACCACAAGGATCATTCAGTTCCAACCCCCTACCATGGACAGGGACACTCTACCCTAGAACCTCATCCAGCCTGGCCTTAAACACCTCCAGGCATGGGGCTGCAACCACCTCCCTGGGCAACCCCTGCCAGGCTCTCACCACTCTCATGCTGAACAACTTCCTCCTCACCTCCAGGCTCAATCTCACCTGCAGCTTTGTTCCATTCCCCCCAGTCCTGGCACTCCCTGAGAACCTCAAAAGTCCCTCCCCAGCTTTTTTGTAGTGTCCTTCAGATGCTGGAAGGCCACAAGAAGGTCACCTGGGAGCCTCTTCTTCAGCCTGCACGCCCCCAACTCTTTCAGTCTGTCCTCACAGCAGAGCAGCTCCAGCCCTCTGAGCATCCTCATGGTCCTTCTCTGGACACACTCCAGCATCTCCACATCCCTCTTGTCCCAGGGGCTCCAGAGCTGGATGCAGTACTCCAGGTGGGGTCTCAGCAGAGTAGAGCAGAGAGGCAGAGTCACCTCCCTGGCCCTGCTGGCCATGCTGCTCCTGATGCAGCCCAGGCTCTGTTTGCTCTCTGGGCTGCAAGTGCACAACTGCTGGTTCCTGTTGAGCTTCTCCTCCACCAGCACCCCAAGTCCCTCTCCTCAGGGCTGCTCTCCAGCCAGGCACTGCCCAGCCTGGACTGGTGCTTGGCATTGCCTTGACCCAGCTGCAGGACCTTGCCCTTGGTCTCGTCGAACCTCATGAGGTTGTGTGCTTAGAAGCTATTATGTTTGCTAAAAGCCACAAAATCCATATGAAAACAATGGTTTTGATTTCGTGCTTTGGGTGCTTTTGTTTGTCTCAACATAAAAGATGTAGAGGATTTCCTTTTTAATTCATATCTTCCTGGTTGTATAAATAGTGCCATACATAGTGAGGGCAGCCAGAGACATCAGGCATAGGAAGGTGTTTACATCAGAGATGTACATATGAGATTATGTGTGCATGGTGAGTTTTTATCTGCATCTTTGAACAAATATTATGCTTCATCCACACCCAGAGGCCTGAAAGGAAGCTGGGTTTAGTGTAAACAATTAACTTCCTGGCCAATTCTTGAGTTATTTGATGACTCCTTTCTGAGATTTTCAGATTCCGCTCCGTTAAACACACCTCACAAGTTTTGATTAGGCAGATAACCCACCCTGTGTTCATCCAGACATGGTAGTTTATTTCTAGTCATACCATAGGGTTGGGTCAGCCTGGTATTTCAGCTGCTCTGTTTTCAGAGGCTACAGAGTGATTCCACTGCTACCAGGCTTGTCAGCTGCTAGGTAGAACATGGAACTGTTTGAGCCGGTCCAGAGGAGGCCACCAAGATGCTGAGAGGGCTGCAGTAGCTCTGCTGTGAGGACAGGCTGAGAGAGTTGGAGCTCTGCAGCCTGGAGAAGAGAAGGCTTCCAGGAGACCTTCCAGTATCTGAAGGAGGCTCCAGGAAGGCTGGGGAGGGACTATTGACAAGGGCTTGTAATGACAGGATGAGGGGCAATGGGTTTGAAGTGTCAGAGGGGAAATTGACAGTGGCTGTTAGGAGGAAGTTGTTTGCAGCGAAGGTGGTGAGACTCTGGCACAGGTTGCCCAGGGAGGTGGTGGAGCACAGAATCACCCAATGTGATCAAGATCACATTGGGTGATTCTGTGCTCCACCACCTCCCTGGAAGTACTCAGGATCAGGTTAGATGAGGCCTTGAGTGCCCTATACTAGTGAGAGGTGTCCCTGCCTATGGCAGGGGGTTGGAACTAGATGAACTTTGAGGTCCCTTCCAACCTTACCATTCTCTGATTCTATAAATGCACACGTGCCCAGCAGCAGCCTCTCCTGTACACCTCACGGGTGAGAACAGTTCCCACTTCCCCTGCAAATCATGCTTTGAATCCCAGAGTACACTCAAACACAGCTTCTAGCAGTCTGAGCTGCAGTCAGCTGTCAGAGTGTTTGCTGAGTGTCAGGTGGTGCAAGCAATTACAAATGCAACCAAAGCCACTGCCTCTGCAGCACAGCAAACCACACAGGCCTGCAGAGCTGTGACTCAGTTGTGGGAAGTCATGGAGGCAGGAATTATAAAATCTGCAGTTATTTTATTTCCAGAAAGCTCTGCCCACAACTCTCTATAAAATTAATTAGATGAGGTTCAGAAATTCGGTCGGGAAAATCTTTCACAAGGATGCTTCCAGGGAATTTAGTAATTCAGAGAAATCAGAAAGCTTGGAAAAGGTTTGCTATAAAAAAAAACGCTTTGCTGCACTTAGGAACAAAGACAGCCTGGAGCCCTAGGGAACGTCTGCACTACTCACGGTGGTGCAGTAGGAATTTGGAGATGGTTACTTGGCTCCTTGTCGGCAGTCTTCCGTGGCAGTGCCTTGAGGTGCAGATCATGGGGCAGCACAGGGTAAAGCTCAGGTTGCTCGCAGGGTACCCATGATTACAGCAGAGGTAGGTCCCTTTAATAGGCAGGCATGATCTGACGGTCCGACGCTCACAGTCCGTGGCTAGAAGTCTGTTGCTGGCAGTCCAATGCTGGCAGTCTGTGGCTAGCAGTCCGACGCTGGCAGTCCATGGCTAGCAGTCTGACGCCGGCAGTCCGTTGCTAGCAGTCCGACGCTGGCAGTCCGTTGCTAGCAGTCTGTGGCTGGCAGTCTGTGGCTAGCAGTCTGTGGCTGGTAGTCCGTGGCTGGCAGTCCGTGGCTGGCAGTCTGACGCTGGCAGTCTGTTGCTAGCAGTCTGACGCTGGTAGTCCGTGGTTAGCAGTCCGTGGTTGGNTGGCTGGCAGTCCGTGGCTGGCAGTCTGACGCTGGCAGTCTGTTGCTAGCAGTCTGACGCTGGTAGTCCGTGGTTAGCAGTCCGTGGTTGGCAGTCCGTGATTGGTAGTCTGTGGCTAGCAGTCTGTGGCTGGCAGTCCGCGGCTGGCAGTCTGACGCTGGCAGTCTGTTGCAGTCTGTGGCTAGCAGTCCGTGGCTGGCAGTCCGCGGCTGGCAGTCTGTCGCCGGCAGTCGGTTGCTA
>VWZE01020303.1:11399-23560 GCA_013396675.1 Eubucco bourcierii
GATGCTGGCAGTCCGATGCTGGCAGTCGGTGGCTGGCAGTCCGTGGCTGGCAGTCCGTGGCTGGCAGTCCGACGCTGGCAGTCTGTTGCTAGCAGTCTGTGGCTGGCAGTCCGTGGCTGGTAGACTGTAGCTAGCAGTCCGTGGTTGGTAGTCCGTTGCTAGCAGTCTGACGCTAGCAGTCTGACGCTAGCAGTCCGTGGTTGCCAGTCTGTGGCTAGCAGTCCAACGCTGGCAGTCCGTGGCTGCCAGTCTGACGCTGCCAGTCTGTGGCTAGCAGTCCAACGCTGGCAGTCCGTGGCAGCCAGTCTGACGCTGCCAGTCTGTGGCTAGCTGTCCCTCTTAAAGCCCCATGTAGCAGTCTTCTCAAAGTCCCTCTCAAAGTCCCACTTAAAGTCCCCCTAGATAATGTGTCCCATTGCCATATATACATGCTGGGTTCAAGCCTGCGGGGGTGGGGTAAAGTACTTGACACCCACACCTTTCACATTCCAAATCCCCAGAACCAGAGCTGGGGGCGGAGCAGAACAGTTTCACATCCCATTCAAACCTTCGGTGGGGCAGGGACTTAGGTGTGCCCCACCACAAGCTGGGCTGTGACCCTGTAGCCAGGAGGAGGTTGCTTTCTTCTCTCAGGCAAGCAGCACCAGAACAAGAGGACACAGTCTCAAGCTGTGCCAGGGGAGGTTTAGGCTGGAGGTGAGGAGAAAGTTCTTGCCTGAGAGAGTCATTGACTGCTGGAATGGGCTGCCCAGGGAGGTGGTGGAGTCAGCGTCCCTGGAGGTGTTCAAGGTGGGATTGGATGTGGCACTTGGTGCCATGGTCTGGTTTTGAGGTCTGTGGTAACGGCTTGGACTTGATGATCTTTGAGGTCTCTTCCAACCTTGGTGATACTGTGATACTGTGTGATACTGTGACTATTTTCCTGATGCAATGAAATTCATCATCTCAGAGGAGATGGGAAAAAAAAAAAAAAGTGCCATCTCCATGCCCTGCAGGGATCAACCTGCAGCTGCATTTCCCTCTCTGTCTGTTCTAGCTGAGGCCCAGCTAGCTATAGGTCTGTCAATAAATTTCTTTGGGTTTATTTGTTTTGGTTTTTGGGTTGGGGTTTGTTTTTTTTTTTCCTTGTACTTAAGCCTTGGAATCAAACTAATGAAAACTTTAAAAAGCTTTTTCCCCACCCCCCTCCCCCAAAGCAGAACATGTCTTAAAGAGAGGTCTTTGTTGACATTAAACCAAACCAAATCAATCTATTTCTCTACATTGACATTAAACCAAACTGAATCAAACCAATCTATTTCTCTTCACTGGCACTAAACCAAATCAAATCAAACCAAATCAATCTATTTCTCTTTACTGAGATTAAATAAAACCAAATCAATCCATTTCTCTCCATTGACATTAAACCAAATTGAATCAAACCAATCCATTTCTCTCCATTGACATTAAACCAAACCAAATCAAACCAATCTATTTCTCTACATTGAGATTAAACCAAATCAAACCAATCTATTTCTCTTCATTGACATTAAACCAAACCAAATCTAAGCAATTTCTCTCCATTGCCATTAAACCAAACCAAATCAAACCAATCTATTTCTCTCCATTGCCATTAAACCAAATCAAATCAAACCAATCTATTTCTCTCCATTGACATTAAACCAGATCAAATCAAACCAATCTATTTCTCTCCATTGACATTAAGCCAAACCAAATCAAACCAATCTATTTCTCTCCATTGCCATTAAACCAAACCAAATCAAACCAATCTATTTCTCTCCATTGCCATTAAACCAGATCAAATCAAACCAATCTATTTCTCTCCATTGACATTAAACTAGATCAAATCAAACCAATCTATTTCTCTCCATTGACATTAAAGCAGATCAAATCAAACCAATCTATTTCAGGGTAAGCAAAATGTTTCAACATCTCCTCCTCAGCAAAGTTTGCAAAATGAAGGCAGTAGTGCTTTTATTCAACGGCCTGCAGGCAGGATTTGGGAGATAGACGTTTAGACTCTGTCTTCCCCTACCAAGATGTGAAATCCTCAGCAGTCCTCTCTCCAGAGTGGATTCTACCTGCCCTGACAAAGCAGCCCTGCTCTGCCAAGCTCTCCTCCTGGAGCTGTTCCACTTCTTTGTATGAAGTAATTACTTAAACATACATTGAACAAAGAGGGAGGGAAATGACTTCAAGGCCTATCAGTTAGGGCTCCCTACTGGGAGGTAAAGCAAACCAGTGAATAATTCATCAATGATATTGTTGTTTCAGTGACCCAGTGAGTTCTTATGGAGGAACAAAAAGCCATCACAGCACCTTTTAATTGGGGGATGATGTTTTGCAGGTTTAGCTGTCATAGTTCAAATGGATGTGAATTCAAAAGTTGCCTGCACCTGAAATGAAAACAAAGCATCCCCAGGCAGGTGCTCTGCACCTTGTACAAAGTGGAAAGTGGGGTTTGGTTTCACAGAATGGTAAGGTTGGAAGGGACCTCAAAGATCATCCAGTTCCAATCCCCTGCCATAGGCAGGGACACCTCCCACTAGTACAGGTCACTCAAGGCCTCCTCCAACCTGGTCCTGAATACCTCCAGGGAGGTTGTGGAGCACAGAATCACCCAATGTGAAACAAGATCACATTAGATGATTCTGTCTCCACAACCTCCCTGAGCAACCTGTGCCAGTGTCTCACCACCCTCACTGCAAACAACTTCCTCCTAACATCCACTTTCAAGCTCCCCTCTGACACTTCAAATCCATTGCTCCTTGTCTTGTCGTCTCAAGACTTTGTCAATAGTCCCTCCACAGCCTTCCTGTAGGCCCCTTCAGATCCTGGAAGGCTACTCTAAGGTCTCCTGGAAGCCTTCTCTTCTCCAGGCTGCACAGCCCCAACTCTCTCAGCCTGTCCTCACAGCAGAGCTACTGCAGACCTCTCAGCATCGTGGTGGCCTCCTTTGGACTCCCTCCAACACTTCCATGTCCTTCCTGTGCTGGGGGCTCCAGAGCTACACAAAGGACTGCAGGTGGGGTCTAAGGAGAGCAGAGTAAAGGGGCAGAATCCCCTCCCTTGCCCTGCTACCCACACTGCTCTTGCTGCAGCCCAGCACACAGTTGCTGTCTGTGCTGCACTCACGCTGCAGCCTCATCTTGAGCTTTTCATCACCCCTGACCCCCAGGACCTGTTCCTCAGGGCTGCTCTCAGCCATTCCCCACTCAGCCTGGAGTTGTGCTTTGTATTGTGCCTACCCAGGTGCAGGTCCTTGCACCTGGCCTTGCTGAATGTCATGAGGTTGGCCTGGGCACAGCTCTGCAGCCTGTGCAGGTCCCTCTGGTTGGCTCCCTGCCCTCTAGCAAGTCGACTGTGCCACATATCTTGGTGTCATCTTCCCTCCTTCTCCCCTCTCCCTTTCCTCTCCCCTCCCAAGACAAAGCAAATCTGGCCAGGTGTCTCTAAACCACAGAGCCAGCTGCTCCTAACCAAGCTGCTCACAGGAAATAGCAAGGAGAATATGCAGGATTTGACACATCTGGAATAGATTGCAGAGTCTTTGAAAAACAGTGTCCCAATTCCCTTCCTCCTGCTGAAGAGATTTCAGGCTAGCAAACTGTTGCATCAACTACAGAGGACTAGATAACGTGCACATTTTTAACCCTACATATTCTTTCTAGCCAAATGAGTTTTTGTTTTGTTTTCAAGCTAGTCCTAGAAGGAAAAAACAAACCCACAAAAAAACAAAACCCCAAACCAAACAGAATCCCTCCACCAATATCATAGAATCATAGAATGGTAAGGTTGGAAGGGATCTCAAAGATCATCTAGTTCCAACTCCCTGCTATAGGCAGGGACACCTCCCACTAGTATAGAGCACTCAAGGCCTCCTCCAACATGGTCCTGAATACTTCCAGGGAGGTGGTGGAGCACAGAATCACCCAATGTGAAACAAGATCACATTAGGTGATTCTGTCCTCCACCACCTCCCTGGGCAACCTGTGCCAGTGTCTCACCACCCTCACTGCAAACAACTTCCTCCTAACATCCAGTCTAAATCTCCCCTCTGACACTTCAAACCCATTGCCCCTTGTCCTGTCATTGCAAGCCCATGTCAATAGTCCCTCCCCAGCCTTCCTGGAGCCCCCTTCAGATCCTGGAAGGCTACTCTAAGGTCTCCTGGAAGCCTTCTCTTCTCCAGGTTGAAGAGCCCCAACTCTCTCAGCCTATCCTCACTGCAGAGCTGCTGCAGCCCTCTGAGCACTTTTGTGACCGCCTCTGGACCCACTCCAACAGT
Organism: Eubucco bourcierii; assembly: GCA_013396675.1. Classification (NCBI taxonomy): domain Eukaryota; kingdom Metazoa; phylum Chordata; class Aves; order Piciformes; family Ramphastidae; genus Eubucco; species Eubucco bourcierii. Next base: position 15,688 of record VWZE01020303.1, read on the forward strand.
TCAATGTAACAAAGCAAAACCAAGTACCTGTATGAAGCTTTCTGTGCAGTGTAGCAGAGGAAACAGAAAGAATTCAGTAAGGAGGCTGCTACTGAATTTAGGAAAATGGATATGGCTGGAAAAGAGAATTAGTTGATACTGGGTAAACTTAGAAAATGTGTCATTATTGCATATGTGTCATATATTGCAGTTGTATTAACTAATTAATGGCCCTACAGATGAAACAAGAGATGAAAAGAGTCAGAGTCATAGTGTCGAAGAATCAAAGAGTCATAGAGTCAGAGTCATAGGTTCATAGAGTCAGGTACAGAGTCTCAGAGCCATAAAGACTCAGTCACAGAGTTACAGTCATAGAGTCATGGAGGCATGGAGTCTCAGAGGCATAGAGTCTCAGAGGCATAGAGTCTCAGAGGCATAGAGTCTCAGAGGCATAGAGTCTCAGAGGCATAGAGTCTCAGAGGCATAGAGTCTCAGAGGCATAAAGTCTCAGAGGCATAGAGTCATAGTCATAAAGTCATAGAGTCTCAGAGTCAGAGTCACAGAGTCAGTCAGAGTCAGTCACAGATTCATAGTTTCAGAGTCACAGTCTCAGAGTCATAGTCTCAGAGTCACAGTCATAGAGTTACAGTCATAGAGTCTCAGTCATAGATTCACAGTCTCAGAGTCGCAGTATCAGTCATAGATTCAGAGTCACAGTCATAGAGTTAGAGTCATAGATTCACAGTCACAGAGTCATAGAGTCACAGCCACAGAGTCATAGTCTCAGAGTCACAGAATCACAGTCACAAAGTCATATAGAGTCTCAGAGTCATAGATTCAGATTCACAGTCATAGAGTCAGAGTCACAGAGTCATAGAGTCTCAGAGTCATAGTCACAGTCACAGATTCAGAGAGTCAGAGTCACAGTTATAGACTGACAGAGTCACAGATTCACAGTCTGAGTCATAGATTCAGAGTCACAGAGTCATAGAGTCTCCGAGTCAGATTCACAGTCACAGAGTCAGTCTCAGAGTCATAGATTCACAGAGTCACAGAGTCATAGTCATAGATTCAGAGTCACAGAGTCTCAGTCATAGAGCCACAGAGTCACAGAGTCATAGAGTCACAGAGTCACAGTCATATGGTCACAGAGTCACAGAGTCACAGAGTCACAGAGTCATAGATTCAGAGTCACAGAATCATAGAATGGTAAGGTTGGAAGGGACCTCAAGGATCATCTTGTTCCAACCCCCTGACATAGGCAGGGACACCTCCCACTAGCACAGGTCACTCAAGGCCTCCTCCAACCTGGCCTTCAACACCTCCAGGGAGGGAGCAGCCACAACCTGGGCAACCTGTGCCAGAGTAAAGAAGAAGATTGGTTAGTTCCTATTTTGCAAAGTAATTTGTCTATAACTGCAATATTCCCAATACTGCAATTTGCATTTTTTTGGTGGGAAGTGTGAAAAAAGAAAAGCAAAAAAGTATAAGCCTCAGTTAGCAAAAGAAAGCAATGTTTTATTATTCTGCTTCTTTTTCATATGGATAATAAATGCAAAAGAAAACACAGAAACAGAGAGGGAAGTTTAGAAGGAAATCCCAGGCAGACATCGAACACAAAATGGGATTTTTATCATTTCTATTAAAAAAAAAAAACAAACAAAAAAACCCAAAAAACCAAACCAAACCAACAACAAAAGAACTGGGAAGCAGAAGTGCCCCTAAATTTTTAGTCATTTTCAGTAGATCTCTGCAAGATTAAGAAAATTAATCATGTGACCAGTTTAGCTATTTTAAACATTCCTCACAGATACCAACAACTGAACACAGCAGTAGCTTAAAACAATGAGTCTCACACTTTTTCCTGCTAGGAATAGGAAGGCAGAATTCTCATAGAAAAACCAAAAACTGGAGGAAAGCATTTGCTCTTTTTTTTTTTTTTCCCCCTCCTTAAAGATGCAACCAACAATATAAAAACAAAAACTAGAGGAAAATATTTGCTTTTTTTTTTCCCTTAAAGGTGCAACCAACAAAACAAAACCTGGAGTAAAACATTTGCTCATTTTGTTCTCCTCAAAGGTGCAACCAACAATATAAAAACTGGAGTGAAACATGTGCTCATTTTTTTCTCCTCCTTAAAGGTGCAACCAACAAAACAAAAACTGGAGGAAAGATTCTGCTCACTCTTTTTTATTCCTTAAAGGTGCAACCAACAATATAAAACCAAAAACTGGAGGAAAACATTTGCTAATTTTTTTCCCTTAAAGGTGCAACCAACAAAACAAAAACTGGAGGAAAGCATCTGCTGATTTATTTCTCCTTAAAGATGCAATCAACAACATAAAACCAAAAACTGGAGGAAAGCATTTGCTCATTTTTTTTTTCTCCTTAAAGGTGCAACCAACAAAACAAAACCTGGAGGAAAGCATCTGCTAATTTTTTATTCCTTAAAGATGCAACCAACAGTATAAAAACAAAACCTGGAGGAAAACATTTGCTCATTTTTTTCTCCTTAAAGATGCAACCAACAGGATAGAAACAAAAACTGGAGGAAAACATTTGGTAATTTTTTTTCTCCTTAAAAGTGCAACCAACAAAACAAAAACTGGAGGAAAGCATCTGCTGATTTTTTTCTCCTTAAAGATGCAACCAACAAAACAAAAACTGGAATAAAACATTTGCTTATTTTTTTCTCCTTAAAGATGCAACCAACAATATAGAAACAAAAACTAAAGGAAACCATTTGCTAATTTTTTTTTATTCCTTAAAGGTGCAACCAACAATATAAAAACAAAACCTGGAGGAAAACATTTGCTATATTTTGTTCCTTAAAGGTGCAACCAACAACCAAAGCATTTTTGCACCTGAGATTCCAGTTGTGCAAAGGACTGAGAGATGAATTCTCCTGCTGAAGGAGAAGCAGAAGTTTCACACAGTTGCAAGGAAACTACACAGACATGAAGAGCAGACAGCACCCCTTGAAGAGATGATATTTGTAAGGAAGAAGTGACATACCTTAAAGGAAGGTTTGGGAGAGGTGCAACAGTTTTTTCTCCTTTAAGGGTTTTAAAAGTGAGGTTATTTCCATAGATATTTCATGGGTTTGTTTTTTTTTAAAGCAACTAATAATAATTAAAAAATAATTACATTTAAATGAGTTTATTAGCAAATGACAAAGTGTTCATTCTAAAGAGCAGCTGTGCTGAGCTCTATGATTTGTTTTTGGGAGACTCCCTCAAGAGTGGAGGTTGTGTTTTATGGTGAACTCAAGGCTTGTTAAACAGAACCATTGCTACAGCCCCAGGGAATAGAATCATAGAATCACTTCAGTTGGAAAAGACCTTTGAGATCATTGAGTCCAACCATTAACACAGCACTACAGAATCCACCCCCAAACCATACCATACAGCACCACATATCCCTCCAGGGATGGTGACTCTACCACTTCCTTGAACAGGGCTTGTTCAGGGCTTGACAACACTTTTTGTGAAGAAAACTTCCCTAATTTTAGCCTTCCAGTATCTGAAGGGGGCCTACAGGAAGGTTGGGGAGGGACTATTGACAAGGGTTTGCAAGGACAGGACAAGGGGCAATGGGTTTAAACAGGCAGAGGGAAGATTTAGACTGGATGTTAGGAGGAAGTTGTTTGCAGTGAGGGTGGTGAGACACTGGCACAGGTCGCCCAGGGAGGTTGTGGCTGCTCCCTCACTGGAGGTGTTCAAGGTCAGGTTGGACGAGGCCTTGAGTGATCTGTACTAGTGGGAGGTGTCCCTGCCTATGTCAGGGGGTTGGAACTAGATGATCCTTGAGGTCCCTTCCAACCTTACCATTCTATGATTCTATGATTCTGATATCCAATCTAAACCTTCCCTGGCACAACTTGAGGCCATTTATTCTTCCTGCCCTGGTTAAGTGCTGTCCCACTGTGAGAGGCAGCAGCTGGGGTTAGGGATGACAAAATATCTGGAGATTTGCAGATGTTACATATTTTTACCTTAAGTCTCTTTCAGCAGTGCAAAGTATATTGAAACACTGACTGAATCAAAACCATCTTCCTGAGAGTAGCTCCACATGTCCTCTCTTGTATGCGATAACACCACTTTGCTTCAGGTGCCCCTACCAGGATGCAAGGATGCAAGGGTGCCCACCCCTGCTAACATGAACAAACCCTTTTAATGGCATAATGTAGATGAATGATGACTTCCAGGCTCAAGGTCAAAGCAGTTCATAATAATTCATGGAAGGAAAGTTAGCATGAGACAAACAATTCAATGCATTTACCTCCAAAATTACATCTAGTAGTAAACAACTATACCCTTAATAGGCAATTAACAAAAATATCTGTGCAGCTCTAAGAATTCAACAGAATTTAGAGGATATGCTGTTACAAAATATATTTTGACAGGTTTCCTAAGAAGCAATCCAAAACAGTCATATCTGTGCAGAGTTATTTACAAGTGACTCAAAAGTGGAGCATCAGTTTTAAGCAAAACCTGTACATTGAATTTGATAGAACCTTGGCAAACAGAAATGTGTGACAGCAAAGAATTTGGGGGTTTAGTAAACTTGAAGTTGTTCTGTGCAGTTAATAAATGAATTAAATTATATTAAAAAAACAAAACCAAAAACCAAACCCAGTTATTAAATGAATCTAAATTGGATTAAAAACAAAAAACCAAACCCACAATTAAATGAGTTTAAACTGGATAAAAACAAAAAAACAAACCCACAGTTATTAAATGAATTTAAACTGGATAAAAACAAAAAAACAAACCCACAGTTATTAAATGAATTTAAATTGGATTAAAACAAAAAAACAAACCCACAATTAAATGAATCTAAATTGAATAAAAAAACAAAAAACAAACCCAAAAGTCAATGAATCTAAATTGGATTAAAAAAAAAACCAAACCCACAATTAAATGAATCTAAATTGGATAAAAAAAAACCAAACCCAGAATTAAATGAATCTAAATTGGATTAAAAAAGAAAACAAACCCACAGTTACTAAATGAATCTAAATTGGATTAAAAAAGAAAACAAACCCAGTTACTAAATGAATCTAAATTGGATTAAAAACAAAAAAACTAACTCAAAATTAAATTAATTCAAATTAGATTAAAAACAAAAAAACAAACCCCAAATTAAATGAATTTAAATTGTATTAAAAACAAAAAACCAAACCCACAATTAAATGAATCTAAACTGTATTTAAAAAAACCCCAACAAACGCAGTTATTAAATTAATCTAAATTGCATTAAAAAAACCCCAAACCCACAATTAAATGAATCTAAATGGGATTAAAAACAAAACCAAAGCCACAATTAAATGAATCTAAATTGTATTAAAAAAACCCAAACAAATCCACAATTAAATGAATCTAAATTGGATAAAAAACAAAAAACAAACCCACAGTTATTAAATGAATTTAAATAGCATTAAAAAACTAAACCCACAATTAAATGAATCTCAATTGTATTAAAAACCCAAATCCACAATTAAATGAATCTAAATTGTACTAAAAACCCAAACCCACAATTAAATGAATCTAAATTGTATTAAAAAGCCAAACCCACAATTAAATGAATCTAAATTATATTAAAAAAAACCAACAAAGCCACAATTAAATGAATCTAAATTGAATTAAAACAAAACCAAAAACCAAACCCACAGTTATTAAATGAATCTAAATTGTATTAAAAACAAAAACCAAACCCACAATTAACTAAGTCTAAATTGTATTAAAAACAAAAAAACCAAACCTAGTTATTAAATGAATCTAAATTGGATTTAAAAAAAAAACCAACAAAACCAAAAAACAAACCCACAGTTATTAAATGAATCAAAATTGGATTTAAAAAATCCCAAACCCACAATTAAATGAATCTAAATTAGATATAAAAAAAACCCAAACTCACAATTAAATAATTCTAAATTGTATTAAAAAAACCCAAACCCACAATTAAATGAATCTAAATTGGATTAAAAACAAAAACCCAAAGCCACAATTAAATGAATCTAAATTGTATTAAATAAAACACCAAAACCCAAAGACCAAACCCACAGTTATTAAATGAATTTAAATGGCATTAAAAAAAAACAACAAACCCACAATTAAATGAATCTAAACTGTATTAAAAACAAAAAACCAAACCCAGTTATTAAATGAATCTAAACTGCATTAAAAAAAACGAACCAAAACAAAAAAAACCAAACCCACAGTGATTAAATGAATCTAAATTGGATTAAAAAAAAACAAACTCACAATTAAATGAATCTAAATTAGATTTAAAAAAAAACAAACCCACAATTAAATGAATCTAAATTAGATTAAAAAAAAAAAAAACCCACAATTAATCTAAATTAGGTTAAAAAAAAAAACAAACCCACAATTAAATGAATCTAAATTAGATTAAAAAAAAAAAAAACCCACAATTAATCTAAATTAGGTTAAAAAAAAAAACAAACCCACAATTAAATGAATCTAAATTAGATTAAAAAAAAAAACAAACCCACAATGAATCTAAATTAGATTAAAAAAAAAACAAAGCCACAATTAATCTAAATTAGATTTTAAAAAAAAAGCCACAATTAAATGAATCTAAATTAGATTAAAAAAACCCAAACCCACAATTAAATGAATCTAAATTGTATTAAAAATAACCCAAACCCACAATTAAATGAATCTAAATTGTATTAAAAAAAACCCAAAACCACAATTAAATGAATCTAAATTGTATTTAAAAAACCCAAAAACAAAACCCACAGTTAATAAATGAATCTATATTGTATTAAAAAAACCCAATCCCACAGTTACTAAATGAATCTAAATCATGATAAAAACCAAAAGCAAACCAAACAATAAACCCCACCTGTCTGAACTGGTTCATCTGAATCATTTAATGCATTTTATTGCACTCAAAATTCAGATCAGTACATCAGTATTACATAGACACATTGGGGAAACAAATTGCCACGTCAATCTTTCAGATAGGATGAGCACAGATTCACTGAGTCTGGTTGTACCAAATCTTTCAGATAGGATGAGCACAGATTCACTGAGTCTGGTTGTACCAAATCTTTCAGATAGGATGAGCACAGATTCACTGAGTCTGGCTGCACCAAATCTTTCAGATAGGATGAGCACAGATTCACTGAGTCTGGCTGCACCAAATCTTTCAGATAGGATGAGCACAGATTCACTGAGCCTGCCTCTACCTAATCTATCCTAACAGGCGGCTTGTTCTTATTTCAGTACTTTCTAATGAGCACATATACAAATGTGCTAAAATAAAAGGCAGCAATTATAAATATGTCCTAGAACGACCAGACCTGGCATTTGAGCATAAACTATCCTGTCATTCATTTTTGAAGCCATATCTCTACTCATTTGTCTTCTGCTTTTAGTAGTCTTCTATCCTATTAACTCGCAGGGTTACAGATCATCTGGAGTTTCACACTGAGGAATGTCTTTTCCATGCAGCCTGGAGATAAAAGAGAGAGATGTACTTCAGCACACTGATTCACTAGAGGAGCATTGCTAACTGACAGTCACACTGATTCACTAGAGGAGCATTGCTGACTGACAGTCACACTGATTCACTATAGAGGAGCATTGCTGACTGACAGTCACACTGATTCACTATAGAGGAGCATTGCTGACTGACAGTCACACTGATTCACTATAGAGGAGCATTGCTGACTGACAGTCACACCGATTCACTATAGAGGAGCATTGCTAACTGACAGTCAACCCGATTCACTATAGAGGAGCATTGCTGACTGACAGTCACACCGATTCACTAGAGGAGCATTGTTGACTGACAGTCACACCGATTCACTATAGAGGAGCATTGCTAACTGACAGTCACACTGATTCACTATAGAGGAGCA
>VWZE01020304.1:55556-66393 GCA_013396675.1 Eubucco bourcierii
CGGCACCGGCAGCGCAGGGGCCGGGAGGTGCCAGGGTGGCTGCCGCCCGGAGCACGGCGCTCAGGGAGCTCTGCTGCTTTCCAGGCACAGGCAATGCCCTCTCCCTGCCCTCTCCGTGCCCTCTCCCTTCGTACCGATGCGGACTCGGTGCTCGTGGGCTGGCCAGACCCGTGTGCCCAGGCAGGCAGCAGGACTCGGCTGCGGTGCGGAGCAGCAGGAGGGCAGCCTGGTGCCCAGGGCACCCCCGGCCCCCGTGCGCGCCCAGACTGCTCCAAATATTTACCACCACGGTAATGAGGAGCGAGGGACTGGGCTTAGGTGCGGGCAGTGCTGTGCTCGCCGCAGGACAGGCAGTGGCTGGCTTAAGAGGTGTCCTGGAGCCTCGTTCGAACGCGGTAAGGATGCCAAGGCACAGGCAGGGAGGTGCAGCAGCCATCCGCTGTCTGCTCCCAGTCCAGCGCCAGTGCCTTTGCTCCTCTCTGCATGTGAACTGTTCACCTGCTGGGACTGAACCGGCTCCAGCCTTGCTCTGCTCTCAGAGTGTCCCAACACAGCCCTGAGGAGGCAGCTGCAGGCAGCAGGGTGAGGGCTGCAGTGTGGGCAGGGGAAAGGATCCTGTGGTTCTCTATCCCACAGGGTATGAGAATCAGGGCAAAGAACAAAGCCAATGTCACAGGCACTGCCTGGGTGCTGGCCTCACCTTATCCTTTGTCACTTGTCACTGCCAGTCCTGTCACTTTCTCATTTGCTAGTGATGAGGCTTTGCAAGGGAGAGAAGTGCCAGGGGGTGGGAAAGCTCATGGAAAGGAGAGAGAAGTGCCAGGGGGTANAAAGGATCCTGTGGTTCTCTATCCCACAGGGTATGAGAATCAGGGCAAAGAACAAAGCCAATGTCACAGGCACTGCCTGGGTGCTGGCCTCACCTTATCCTTTGTCACTTGTCACTGCCAGTCCTGTCACTTTCTCATTTGCTAGTGATGAGGCTTTGCAAGGGAGAGAAGTGCCAGGGGGTGGGAAAGCTCATGGAAAGGAGAGAGAAGTGCCAGGGGGTAGGAAAGCTCATGGAAGGGAGGGGAGAAGGACACAGGGAGCTGAAGAGCAAAGCTGCATCCCAGCAAGGTGTGAGGGCTCTCCTGGCACAGGGCTCAGCCTCCCGTGGACAGGGTTTTGCCGAGTGCAGACCAGGAACAAATCACTCCAAGGGCTTCACAGCTCTCAGCTCAGTTTTCTTTCCCAGCTGCAAGGCCAGACTGGGTCCCTCCTGCTGCCTTCCAGCACCTCCTGAAAAGCAGGAGTGGTTTTTTTTTCCCAGTCAGGTGCTGAAGCAGCCTCCTTGTTTGCTGTCATACTGCAGCCTCACAGGCAGAGTCCTGTAAGTGCTGCAGGACAGGAGAGGAGAGGGAACAAAAGCCAAGGAGGTCCTGCAAACAGGCCTGGAAAATAAAGCAGCTGGACAAGTTTCTTGTTTGCTTTTTAAGGACTTCATCAGAGGTAGAAATAAAAACCCTCACGGGTGCTTTGTCTGAAGCCTTGAGGCAAAATACTGAATCCTGATTCAACCCCCAGTCAGAAGCTGCCTGGGCCCCTTGGGTGAATGCCCAGCAGGTAACAGTGTGTGACCCAAACCAGACACTACAGACTGGCCAAGAGCCAGCCCCACATGTCAGACCCATGTCCACTCTGCTGTGTCATCTGTGAACTGCTGGATGAGGGCAGGAAGAACATGGTCCAGGACTGAGCCTGCAAACGCTGTCAGAGCAGCTGGGGCTGAGGGGTGCTGTACCAGGCTTTGGGGTGGTCAGGCAGCAAAACCTGCCACAGAGGGACTGCAGACAATATGCTTCAGCCTGCCCTCATCAGGTGGCATCTTCTGGGTGCCCTGTGCTCCAGATTTCTTGTGCCCTCTAATTCATAGATTCATGGATTCACAGAATGGTTGAGGTCAGAAGGGATTTAAAGATTATTCAGTGCCTGCCACCTCCCACCAGCACAGCTTGCTCAAGGCCTCAGCCAGCCTGGACTTAAGCACCTCCAGGCAGGGGCAGCCACAGCCTCCCTGGGCAACCTGTGCCAGTCTCTCCCCACCCTCACTCTCAACAATCTCTTCCTCCTCTCCACTCTCACTCTCCCCTCTCCCAGCTCAAAACCATTGTCCCTCAGCCTGGCACTGCCAGCCCTTGCCCAAAGTCCCTCCCCAGCTCTCCTGCAGCCCCTTCAGGCACTGGAAGCTGCTCTGAGCTCTCCCTGCAGCCTTCTCTTCTGCAGGCTGCACAACCCCAACTCTCCCAGCCTGTCCCCACAGCAGAGCTTCTCCAGCCCTCTGAGCATCTTGGTGGCCTCCTGTGGCCCCTCTCCAGCAGCTCCAGGTCCTCCTTGTGCTGGTTCCCCAGAGCTGGAGGCAGTGCTGCAGGTGAGGGCTGAGCAGAGCAGAGCAGAGGGGCAGAATCCCCTCCCTGTGCTGCTGCTCTCCCTGCTCTGCCTGCAGCCAGCACACAGCTGCCTCTGGGCTGCCACTGACCAGTGCTGGCTACTGGGCACTTTGGCACCAACTGGCACCCCCCAAGGCCTTCTCCTGCAGGCTGCTCTCAGCCTTCTTCACCCAGCCTATGACATCATTAGCAGTGCACTTGTTGGGGGCTGCAAACTCTTCACCTTTTGTGGAAAAGAAGCTGCTGGAGTCACAGACAGTACCCACAAAAACCTTTCCAGTTTTTCACTTACCTCACAAGACATAAAATGAGAGAGCTCCAGAGTTTGTCTAGGACAAACTTCATCTGTGTCTTATTTCAGCCCTGCAGAGGAGAGCAGACATCAGACATGAGCTGGTCTCTAGGTTCAGGGAGGTCTTTCAGCCTAAACTCCTGCAGAGGGACTTCCCAGGCTTCCTGCAGTGTGGATGCAGAGTGAGCTTTCCACCCCCACAGGTGGGTGGGTTTGTGCTTGTTTGCCTTGCTGTGCTGTTACCCATCCCAGCAAATACTGTGGGAGATAGTTAATAAACTGATTGATTGATACTCTGCTATTAACCTTTAAAGAGGAAATGGATCTGCTTGCACTCTGCACAGAGGCACTTCAAGTGCTGCAAGAGTCTCCCTTCGGCACAGCTCTGAAGGCAAGGAACTGCAGGAGGGTAATAGAGCAAGAGTCAGAGGGGTGAGCTTCAGGCAAGGATCTTGAGAGATGCAGCCCTGGTAAAGCCAGCAGGAAGCTGCACACCAGGTGGGCAAGCAAAATGCCAGGTTACAGGCAGGTCACACAGGAACATATCCAGGTGGGTTTGGAAAGGCCCCATGAAGGACACTCCACAGCCTCTCTGGGCAGCCTGCCCCAGACTCCAACTCCCTCACATCAAAGAAGGTTCTCCTCATGTTGAAGTGGAGCCTCCTGGGTTCCAGCTTGTGCCTGCTGATCCTTGTCCTGTCCCTGGGCACCACCACACAGAGCCTGGCAGCTGCATCCTCACCCCCAGCCCTCAGATATTGATAGACACTGATCAGGTACCCTCTCAACCTTCTCCTCTGCAGACTCTCAGCCCCAGGGCTCAGCCTTTCTTCACAGCAGAGATGTTCAAGTCCCCCAACCATCCTCATAACCTCAGCTGGACTCTCTCCAGTAGCCCCCAATCTCTTTTAAACTGGGGAGCCCCAAACTGGACACAGTATTCCAGATGTGGTCATCTCCTGCCTGCTGGCTTCATGCTCTGGAGTGTCTCTGGGGAGCACATGAGAACAGGAGGGATGTGAGCAGGCTCCTGTGCAACCCTGCTGGCAGGATCTGCAACAAGGGCAGTCCCAGGCTGCTGTGGCAGGCAGGGAGTCCCTGCCCAGCACATGCAGTTGTGCTTCAGCTGGAGCCAGGAAATCTGCCTGCCTGTGGCAGGCAGAGAAGCTCCTGGGCCATAGGTGACTTCTGGGCACCGGTGCCCAGTGCTGTGTCAGAGCTGGGAGGGAACTGCTCAGTGTCTGGGAAATTTGGGGTTGCTGAGTGGGGATTAGTCATTGTGGATTTTGGAGCAGGGAGGATTTGGAACAGAGCAGGGAATTGTCCTTCATTGGCTGAGATAAGGAGGCTGCACGGGGAGGTGTGGCAGCCTGACCTGGCAGCTTGCCACCATCAGCTTTTCTTCACTATGTCACCTCTAAGGGTGGCATCCTCTGAGGCCCTGGTATCAGGGTCAGATGCTGCCCAGCACAGGTGGTGTGGGGCTGGCCCAGGACAGCTCTGCAGGCCTTGCCAGGGAGTTGTGGTGCTTAACCCACGCTCTGCTGGGCTGAAGATGTGGCACAGAAAGGTGGAGGTAAAAAAATTGTTTCACATGGGAAGCATAAAATCAGAGCCATAAAATGCTTTGGGTTGGAAGGGACCTGTAAAGTGCATCCACTCCAACTGGACTGGACATCTGCAACTGGAGCAGGCTCCTCAGGGCCCCAACCAACCTCAGGTGCAGTGGTTCCAGGGAGGGGGCAGCTCCCACCTCTCTGGGCAAGCTGGGCCAGGGTCTTACCACCCTCAGTGTCAAACATTTCTTCCTTCTTTCTATTCCAAGTCTCCCTTTGTAGCTTCAGACCATCACTGCTTGTCCTCTTCAACAGCAGCCTCGGGCTGGGCACACTGCAGGCTCCCAACTTGTGTTGTCTGAGGGCAGTCACACCATGGGGGGAATGCTGCCAGCAGTGCCATGGGCATGGGATTGGCACACCTCTGAGCTGCACGGGGCTCTGGGGCACAGCCAGCATTGGGGTCTGTGCTGTGTGCCTGTGCTCTATGCCTGTGCACCTGTGCCATGTGCCTGTGCCCGTGTCTGTGCCATGTGCCTGTGCCTGTGCCATGTGCCTGTGCCTGTGCCGTGCCATGTGTCTGTGCCATGTGTCTGTGCTCTGTGCCTGTGCCATGTGCCTGTACCATGTCCCTGTGCTCTGTGCCTGTGCTCTGTGCCTGTCCCTGTTCCTGTGCCTGTTCTCTGTGCCTGTGCCTGTGCTCTGTGCCTGTCCCTGTTCCTGTGCCTGTTCTCTGTGCCTGTGCCTGTGCTCTGTGCCTGTCCCTGTTCCTGTGCCTGTTCTCTGTGCCTGTGCCTGTGCTCTGTGCCTGTCCCTGTTCCTGTGCCTGTTCTCTGTGCCTGTGCCTGTGCTCTGTGCCTGTCCCTGTTCCTGTGCCTGTTCTCTGTGCCTGTGCCTGTGCTCTGTGCCTGTCCCTGTTCCTGTGCCTGTTCTCTGTGCCTGTGCCTGTGCTCTGTGCCTGTCCCTGTTCCTGTGCCTGTTCTCTGTGCCTGTGCCTGTGCTCTGTGCCTGTCCCTGTTCCTGTGCCTGTTCTCTGTGCCTGTGCCTGTGCTCTGTGCCTGTCCCTGTTCCTGTGCCTGTTCTCTGTGCCTGTGCCTGTGCTCTGTGCCTGTCCCTGTTCCTGTGCCTGTTCTCTGTGCCTGTGCCTGTGCTCTGTGCCTGTCCCTGTTCCTGTGCCTGTTCTCTGTGCCTGTGCCTGTGCTCTGTGCCTGTCCCTGTTCCTGTGCCTGTTCTCTGTGCCTGTGCCTGTGCTCTGTGCCTGTCCCTGTTCCTGTGCCTGTTCTCTGTGCCTGTGCCTGTGCTCTGTGCCTGTCCCTGTTCCTGTGCCTGTTCTCTGTGCCTGTGCCTGTGCTCTGTGCCTGTCCCTGTTCCTGTGCCTGTTCTCTGTGCCTGTGCCTGTGCTCTGTGCCTGTCCCTGTTCCTGTGCCTGTTCTCTGTGCCTGTGCCTGTGCTCTGTGCCTGTGCCATGTGCCTGTACCATGTGCCTGTGCCATGTGCCATGTGCCTGTGCCGGTGCCTGTGCCTGTGCCTGTGCCTGTGCTCTGTGCCTGTACCATGTGTGCTGTGCCTTTGGCAAGGCCTGGGCAGGCTGGAGGGTGCCCTGCAGACCCTCATTATGGTCCCTGCATGCCTGGGCTGGCAGCAACTGTGTCGCTGGGGCACGGGCAGTGTGCCAGGGGCTCTGTGCCCCCTCGGGGCTGCCAGGCTGTGCTGCCCCATGGCCAGGCTCAGCACTGCTGTTGGGAGCTGTTTTGTTCCCAGGCACATTAGCTTCATCCCCCCCACCACACCCCCCCTTCCTCTGTTATTTTGGTGCCTTTCCCCCAGGGAAACCAAGTTTGCTGAAATGCTGTTCCCACCAGAAAGGCAAAAGCTCTCTCCCCCCTTCTTTTTCCTTCCTCTTTTGGGTTCAGGGTAAGCTGTCCCATGACAAAACAGCCACAGATCTCCCTTAAAGGGAGAGGCTTTCCTGAGGGCCATCACTCCATCACAGCAAGGTGCCTCCTGTTTGGAAGGACCATCTGGCTGGAGACCCTTGGGTGTGGGGAGAGCAGCCCACCCCTAGGCAAGGGGGGCAATGGGAGGGTGCAGTAGGGCTTGTGACTGGGCAGTGTGGAGTGGGGAGCAGCAGAGTGCCCAAGAGAGCTGGGCTGGAGCTCTTGTGACTGAGCTGCAGCCAGCCCTGCTGGAGATGCCTCCAGGGCAGTAGATAGGTCAGGGCCTCTGCAGGCCATGGGGGTCCCTCCTAGGAGCCTCAAACACATTTCCAAGGTGGAGCAGTAAAAACTTCCCTCTCCACTGCCTGCAGTGCTGGGGGAGGAGCTGCTCATCCTTTTCCACTGCAGGACAGATGTGATGTGCCTGTGTGTGGACAAAGACCACCTCAGTCCACACCCCCAGCCCAGCTCCATTGGCAGGAGCAGCTGGGTTGGAAGTGCAGAAGTGGAAGGAGCTGATGCAGGCCTGTGGATGAGCATCCTCAGGCTGCCTCAACCCTGCCTGGTTCCTGTGGGCAGAGAGGCTGTGGGGCTGCAGCTGCTGCAGGTGGAGGCTAAAGGCATTTTTGAGTAGAGGCTTTCCCCAGCACTTCTGGAGGGCAGTAAATGATCCATAAATCCTCCTCTTCCCTTTCCACCAGGACAGAAGAATAATCAGGCTACTTTTGGTGCACATGGCTGCTGCCAGGAGCTGAGCTGAGCATCTGTAGTCCTGTGTGCAGTTCTGGAGCCTCCAGCACAGGAAGGACATGGAAGTGTTGGAGCAGGTCCAGAGGAGGCCACCAAGATGCTGAGAGGGCTGCAGCAGCTCTGCTGTGAGGACAGGCTGAGAGAGTTGGGGCTGTGCAGCCTGGAGAGGAGAAGGCTTCCAGGAGAGCTTGGAGTGGCCTTGCAGGGTCTGAAGAGGGCTGCAGGAAGGCTGGGGAGGGACTATTGAGGAGGGCTGGGAATGGCAGGACAAGGGGAATGGGTTTGGAGTGGCAGAGGGGAGCTTGAAAGTGGATGTTAGGAGGAAGTTGTTTGCAGTGAGGGTGGTGAGAGACTGGCACAGGTTGAGGGTGGTGAGAGACTGGCACAGGTTGAGGGTGGTGAGACTCTGGCACAGGTTGAGGGTGGTGAGAGACTGGCACAGGCTGAGGGTGGTGAGACACTGGCACAGGTTGCCCAGGGAGGTTGTGGAGCACAGAATCACCCAACGTGATCAAAGATCACGTTGGGTGATTCTGTGCTCCACAACCTCCCTGCAGCTCTTCTGTGCTCCACAACCTCCCTGGAGATGTTCAAGGCCAGGTTGGATGAGGCCTTGAGTGCCCTGTGCCAGTGGGAGGTGTCCCTGCCTATGGCAGGGGGTTGGAACTGGCTGATCCTTGAGGTCCCTTCTGACCTTCCCATTCTAGGATTCTGTGATCTTGGCTTCCTTGCAGGCAGATGGCACACAGGCTGGCATCACCTCCCTCACAGCTCATCACTGGCACCAGCTGCATCCCTGGGTCTCCAGAGAAGCATCCAAACCAGCCTGACACACATTTTGCCCTGTAAATGCTGTTTGCAGGATCCCCACCACCCTTGGATTGCTTTGAGCAGTTTTGATCAGAGGAGATGTGGCTGCAGGTGGGATTGGATCTCTCCTCAGCAGAGGGGCTCTGAGTGCCTGTGTTGCCCTGCACCAACAACTGAGCACAGCACACTTCCTAATTCTGCAGCTCAGAAAGTTGCATGGTGAGACCTTGGCAAGCACACTTGGCACTGAGGTGTCTGAAAGGGAGAAGAAAAAAAGTCATTTTAATAACCACACACACACACACCAAGGCTGGTAACTGCTGGTGGTGAGAAGCAGGTGGACAATGTTTGGATCAAAGATCACATTGGGTGATTCTGTGCTCCACAACCTCCCTGGGCAGTCTGTGCCAGTGTCTCACCACCCTCAACCTGTGCCAGTCTCTCACCACCCTCAACCTGTGCCAGTCTCTCACCACCCTCACTGCAAACAACTTCCTCCTAACATCCACTTTCAAGCTCCCCTCTGCCACTCCAAACCCATTCCCCTTGTCCTGCCATTCCCAGCCGTTCTCAATAGTCCCTCCCCAGCCTTCCTGCAACCCCCTTTAGATCCTGCAAGGCCACTCCAAGCTCTCCTGGAAGCCTTCTCCTCTCCAGAGGAGAGGGTTTGAAAGCAGCAGAAGCAGTTCAGAGATGTTGACGTCAGACAATCACTTTGCTTCAGATGCTCCCAGGGAATGCAGAACCTGGAAGTGCTTGGGAGGCTTCTGGTCAGTGTTCATGCCTGGGGCTGTCCTCTGGCACCTTTCACAGCAGTGACATCTGGGACAGGATTTCACACAGAGCATCACACACAGTGTCACCAAGGTTGGAAGAGACCTCAAAGCTCATCCAGTCCAACCCATGCCCACAGCCCTCCAGACCAGACCATGGCACCAAGTGCCACATCCAAACCTGCCTTGAACACCTCCAGGGTGACTCCACCACCTCCCTGGGCAGCCCATTCCAGCAGTCAATGACTCTCTCAGGCAACAACTTTCTCCTCACCTCCAGCCTAAACTTCCCCTGGCACAGCTTGAGACTGTGTCCTCTTGTTCTGCTGCTGCTTGCCTGAGAGAAGAAAGCAACCTCCTCCTGGCTACAAGCACCCTTCAGGTAGCTGGAGACAGCAAGAAGGTCTCCCCTGAGCCTCCTCTTCTCCAGGCTAACCAATCCCAGCTCCCTCAGCCTCTCTCCATAGGGCTGTGCTCCAGGCCTCTCCCCAGCCTCGTTGCCCTTCTCTGGACACACTCAAGCACCTCAATGTCCTTCTTCAATGGAGAGGCCCAGAACTGGACACAGGACTCAAGGTGTGGCCTGAGCAGTGCAGAGTGCAGGGGGAGAATGAGCTCCCTGCTCCTGCTGGCCACACTCCTGCTGATGCAGGCCAGGATGCCATTGGCCTTCTTGGCCACCTGGGCACACTGCTGGCTCATGTTCAGGTGGGTGTCAATAAGCACCCCCAGATCCCTTTCTGTTTGGCTGCTCTCCAGCCACTCCCAGCCCAGCCTGTAGCTCTGCATGGGGTTGTTGTGGCCAAAGTGCAGCACCTGGCACTGGCTGAAGTCTGCTTTGGGTGAAAGAAAATCCCCCCCAGTCCCCTCTGCTGAGTGTGAGCAGAGCCACAGTGCCAAACCTGGCTGTGGGCATCTCCAGTGTGGCCCAGAGAGAGTCACAGATTCACAGAGTGGTTTGGAAGGGACCTTAAAGACCATTTAGTTCCACCCTCCCCACTGCACAGCTGACACCCCCTGCCCTTGGGTGCCACCACCCCAAACACACCCAACTGAGCACCGGCTCCTGGTTGCCCCCAGGGCACTCATGGCTGCCTGGCAGCAACTCCATGGGCATTGGTGTGCCATGAGGAGAGCTGGAAAGAGTCAGAGATCCACAGAATGGTCTTGGTTGGAAGGGACCTTAAAGCTCATCCAGTGCCAACCTCTGCCATGGGCTTGGACACCTCCCACCAGCACAGCTTGCTCAAGGCCTCATCCAAGCTGGCCTTCAGCACCTCCAGACAGGGGCATCCACAGCCTCCCTGGGCAGCCTGTGCCAGTCCTGGCATCTTGCTGCCAGCTCTGGGTGCTGCAAACCAGCTCTGAGTCAGCTGTGAGCGAGATTGTCTCAGGGCTTTCAGTGTCCTGCTCAGCAGCAGTCACTTATCTGCCTTCACCTGCTGAGGTGGACCCAAAGTGATGAGGTCCACTGGGTGGAAAGGTGCTGAGCTGTGCCATCTGGATGCTGCACCTAAGAGATATACAAGAGTTTAGCTTCCAGTGGTGCTGGGGTTTTGAGCAGGGCAAAGCTGGGTTATTTTTCCTCTCTCCCTGCTGAAATGGCAATGGTTTTATTCTGCAATTTAATTGTTTTGGGGGTGGGGGAGTGGGGGGTGTCTAAATCTGGTGGCTTCCCAGGGTGTGTTTAGTTCCTCTCATGAGCACTGTGGTCTGGGCACAGGGATGTTGCTGCAGCTCCCCATGGTGCAACTGTGCTGATGCTGCCTCCCCCAACTACCCTGCACCCTCTCAGTCTGCCACCATGGCACCAGGGGATAGTTCCTCAAACAGATGGAAGCATAGAATGGGAAGGTTGGAAGGGAACTCAAAGCTCAGCCAGTGCCAACCCTCCTGTGCCATAGGCAGGGACACCTCCCACTAGTACAGGTCACTCTAGGCCTTATCCAGCCTGGTCCTGAACACCTCCAGGGAGGTTGTGGAGCACAGAATCACCCAACGTGATCTTTGATCACGTTGGGTGATTCTGTGCTCCACAACCTCCCTGGGCAACCTGTGCCAGTCTCTCACCACCCTCAACCTGTGCCAGTGCCTCACCACCCTCAACCTCTGCCAGTCTCTCACCACCCTCAACCTGTGCCAGTCTCTCACCACCCTCAACCTGTGCCAGTCTCTCACCACCTCACTTCTTCCTAACATCCACTTTCAATCTCCCCTCTGACACTCCAAACCCATTCCCCTTGTCCTGCCATTCCCAACCCTTCTCAATAGTCCCTCCCCAGCCTTCCTG
>VWZE01020304.1:77860-103461 GCA_013396675.1 Eubucco bourcierii
AGACATCCCTCAGCCCCAGCTGCTCCATGGGGTTTGGGGCTCCAGTGGGGTCGCAGGGCTACAGCAGGGGCTGGTGGTTGCCCGTGGCTGTGGGTGCTTGGGAGAGGGGACAGCAAATCACAGAGTAATTGTAGTTGCCAAAGACCTTTAAGATCGTGAAGCACTGCCAGGCACCACTAAACCACGGCCCTCAGCACCACATCTGCACAGCTTTGAAAGCCCTACAAGCATAGGGATGCTGGCACTGCCCTGGGCAGCCTGTGCCCAGGCTTGACAACCCTGATGGGGAAGAAATTATTCCTCATGTCCAACCTAAACATCCTCTGGGGCAGCTTGAGGACATTTCTTCTTGTTCCTTGGGAGAAGAGAGCAGTTCCTACCTGGCTCCAGCCTCCTGTCAGGGAGCTGTAGAGAGTCAGAAGGTCTCCCCCCAGCCTCCTTTTCTGCTGGCTGGACAGCCCCAGGTCCCTCAGCTGCTCCCCACAAGACTTCTGCTTTAGACCCTTCATTGCCTTTCTTTGGGCACTCTCCAGCACCTCTGTGTCCTTCTGGGAGTGAAAGGTCCAAAACTGAACCCAGGATTTGAGGTGTAAGCTGAGACTGGGGTGGGAGTGAGTGCTTCTGGGGAGCTGGAAGCTCACAGCACTTTCCCAGCTCCCTCCCCAGCCCCACCTGGGAGAAGGGTTTTGCTTGGCTTTCCTGAGATGCCCTTAAAGAGGCTTTAATTTCAATTCTTAGTCTTTGATTCAGGTTTTGGGGCTGTGAATGAGGGGGCTTACCCCTTCCACCCCCCAAATCCCAGGAGATCCATTCTAGCTCTAGAGCAGAGTGAACATCTTCCAGCAGTGAAAAATACCTCAGGAGCCTGAATGGAAGAACCTGCTGGAAGCAAACAAATGAACCTTTCCCCATAGTTACCTGTGACAGTATCTGTGTTGGCATCAGGCCCATCCCAGTGCCCTTCATGTCATGGATGCCAAGCAGATCCCCCTCCCTGCAGCCCCAGGAGCCTCAGCAGCCCCATACCCACCCTGCCCATCTGATGAGGTCTCTGCACATGGCATCTCCTCCTCCTCACGTTCTTCAGCAGCCACAAAGATGGAGGAAGATTTGGCAGTGTCCCTCCCTGCAGGGATGGATTTGATCTGGGGGACAGGGGACAGCCATGGAGAGCTGCAGCCACTGCCCCTCCTCACTGCCCTGTGCCTCCCTGCAGGGATGGATTTGATCTGGGGGACAGGGGACAGCCATGGAGAGCTGCAGCCACTGCCCCTCCTCACTGCCCTGTGCCTCCCTGCAGGGATGGATTTGATCTGGGGGACAGGGGACAGCCATGGAGAGCTGCAGCCACTGCCCCTCCTCACTGCCCTGTGTCTCTCTGCAGGGATGGATTTGATCTGGGGGACAGGGGACAGCCATGGAGAGCTGCAGCCACTGCCCCTCCTCACTGCCCTGTGCCTCCCTGCAGGGATGGATTTGATCTGGGGGACTGGGGACAGCCATGGAGAGCTGCAGCCACTGCCCCTCCTCACTGCCCTGTGCTTGCTCCAGCCTGTGTGAGAGGGCACCAAATGGGCAGCTCTGGCTCTGTGCAACCTGCTTTCTGCTACCTGCATGCAGCTCCCCTTGCACTTTCCTCCATCCTGGCCTTTTCAGTTCAGTCCCTGTGGTTTTGCTCCATGTTTCATGCAACATAAGATATGATTTTTTCCTCCCTTCCCTCTTTTTGTTTGGCAATTTTTACTTGGCACTGATGAGCAGATGCAGGCTGCAGCTTGCTCTGTCTCCAGCTCACATCACTGCCCTGGTGGGATCTAGCACAGTCCTCAGCACTGCTCTTGGGTTTTGTCAAGACAATGAGGGTGAAGTTTGGGCAGCAGGGAGTGCTGCTGAAACTCCCTCGGTGTCCACAGCTCTCCCTGGGAGGGGACGCTTTGCTGTCCCTTTAGGAGGAAGAAGAATGAAGCAGGGCAGTGGAACTCAACACCTTACCAGTGACCCAGCTAGGACAGCCCAGTATTGCAGGGCACTTAAATGACACATTGTGCCAGCCAGAAAGTCCCTTGATGCCCTGTTCCAGGGTCAGAAAAAAAAGAAGTTGGGTCTGTCAAGAAGGAGAAGGGAGCAGTTGCTGGGCTGGTGAGGTGGGAGCGTGCTGCTCCCACGCAGGTTGCTGTCTCAGCCACTTCTGCATCCCCTGTGAGCTCCCACCCCTGCCACATGCTCTGCAGAGGTCGTGGAAGCTCTGCTTCCCCATGGAAAGTGTCTTCAGGGGGAACCAGGCAGGGGAACTCAGGGGGAAAAGCTGTTTTACATGTCCCCAGTGTGCCTCGGCTGAGCATCTTCAACCACTGTCAGTCACCTGCCCTGGGGCCAGGCTTGCCGGTGGCAATGGGAGATGCATCACTTCATCAGGATGGTCTCTGTGCTCTGTGAGGAAGGTCTGGCCCTGCATGGAGCAACGGCAGCCTTGGTTGTGTGCTGGCAGCCCCTGTCTGCCTTGCTCAGCACAAACACCGCACACGACCGCGAGGCACCAACCTCCCTGCGGCACCAACCTCCCTGCGGCACCAACCTCCCTGCGGCACCAACCTCCCTGCAACACCAACCTCCCTGCGGCACCAACCTCCCTGCGGCACCAACCTCCCTGCGGCACCAACCTCCCTGCGGCACCAACCTCCCTGCGGCACCAACCTCCCTGCGGCACCAACCTCCCTGCGGCACCAACCTCCCTGCGGCACCAACCTCCCTGCGGCACCAACCTCCCTGCGGCACCAACCTCCCTGCGGCACCAACCTCCCTGCGGCACCAACCTCCCTGCGGCACCAACCTCCCTGCGGCACCAACCTCCCTGCGGCACCAACCTCCCTGCGGCACCAACCTCCCTGCGGCACCAACCTCCCTGCGGCACCAACCTCCCTGCGGCACCAACCTCCCTGCGGCACCAACCTCCCTGCGGCACCAACCTCCCTGCGGCACCAACCTCCCTGCGGCACCAACCTCCCTGCGGCACCAACCTCCCTGCGGCACCAACCTCCCTGCGGCACCAACCTCCCTGCGGCACCAACCTCCCTGCGGCACCAACCTCCCTGCGGCACCAACCTCCCTGCGGCACCAACCTCCCTGCAACACCAACCTCCCTGCGGCACCAACCTCCCTGCGGCACCAACCTCCCTGCGGCACCAACCTCCCTGCGGCACCAACCTCCCTGCGGCACCAACCTCCCTGCGGCACCAACCTCCCTGCGGCACCAACCTCCCTGCGGCACCAACCTCCCTGCGGCACCAACCTCCCTGCGGCACCAACCTCCCTGCGGCACCAACCTCCCTGCGGCACCAACCT
Organism: Eubucco bourcierii; assembly: GCA_013396675.1. NCBI lineage: Eukaryota > Metazoa > Chordata > Aves > Piciformes > Ramphastidae > Eubucco > Eubucco bourcierii. The sequence continues at coordinate 81,203 of VWZE01020304.1, forward strand.
CCCTGCGGCACCAACCTCCCTGCGGCACCAACCTCCCTGCGGCACCAACCTCCCTGCGGCACCAACCTCCCTGCGGCACCAACCTCCCTGCGGCACCAACCTCCCTGCGGCACCAACCTCCCTGCGGCACCAACCTCCCTGCGGCACCAACCTCCCTGCGGCACCAACCTCCCTGCGGCACCAACCTCCCTGCGGCACCAACCTCCCTGCGGCACCAACCTCCCTGCGGCACCAACCTCCCTGCGGCACCAACCTCCCTGCGGCACCAACCTCCCTGCGGCACCAACCTCCCTGCGGCACCAACCTCCCTGCGGCACCAACCTCCCTGCGGCACCAACCTCCCTGCGGCACCAACCTCCCTGCGGCACCAACCTCCCTGCGGCACCAACCTCCCTGCGGCACCAACCTCCCTGCAACACCAACCTCCCTGCGACACGAACCTCCCTGCGGCACCAACCTCCTTGTGGCACCAACCTCCCTGCGGCACCAACCTCCCTGCGGCACCAACCTCCCTGCGGCACCTTCGCGAGTGCAGAGGGGGAAAGAAAGGAGGAACTGATGGAGCTGACAGAAATATCATGTGGGAGGTTATGGGCTGCTGGAGGTCAGCAAGCACGGAGCAAAGGCCTTTCTTTGGCAAAAGCAGGAGCTGTTCTGAGTTGATTCATCCAGGCAAGGAGTCCCTCGGGCTGTGACTGCCATCCAGGGCTGCTTTACCTCCATTAGCGTGGCCATGGAGGAGGTTAAGAGTGCCAGGTCTGGAAGCTGAGCTTCAGGCTGTGGGGAGCATGGAAATGCAGCTTCCTGCTGCCCAGGGTGACCAGGAGGTGCTGCAGGTTGGGCTGTGCAGAACAAGCTGCCAGCTTGGATGCTTTACTTGTTCAGTGTACTGAAATGTTCATAGTTGTCACCAGCAGGATTCCCAAGTCCAGGAGCTTCTTCCCAATCCTTCTCTCCTCTTCTGGCAATCAAACATTCTTCCCACCCAGGAGGCTTCCCCTGGCATGGCAGATGAGAATGGTTGCCCACAGCACATGAGGATTTCTCACTTCATTTTACAGTCTCCTCCAGTTCAGACTCTTGTGAGGTCTGTGTGCAAGGAGGTGGTCACCCTGGCTTCACCCATGGGAGGCCTTTGCCAGCCCCCTTCAAAGACACACCCCCCCCCCATGTTTCACAAAACCCTTGACTCATCTCAGTTACCAGTGCCTGAAGGGGTACAAGGAGGCTGCAGAGGGACTATTCCCAAAGACCTGCAGGGCCAGCACCAGGGGCAATGGCTTCAAACTAGAGCAGAGCAGATTAAGACTGGATATGAGGAACAAGTTCTGCACCAGGAGGCTGCTGCAATGCTGCAACAGGTTGCCCAGGGAGGTGGCTGAGGCCCATGCCTGGAGATATTCAAGGCTGGACAGGGCTGTGGGCAACCTGCTCTAGTGGAGGATGTCCCTGCTGAGAGCAGGGCCTTGGACTGGATGAGCTTTGGAGGTCCCTTCTGTGATTCTTTTGCCCTGGGGGAGGAAAGGCTTTGCCGGTAGAGCAAAAAGCTCCATCTGGGTGCTGCAAGGTGCCCGAGCTCCTGCCGCGCTGCAGACTCCCCTCCCCTCTTCTTCTCTTTCATCCCTTTGCTGGCGTTGGTGTGATCCTGCTCCCTGGCGGGTCTGTCCCTGGCACTGCCTGCAGCCCGGAGCCTGGGCAGAGGCTGGCAAAGGTGGCAGGCACTGGGCTGGGCTCCGCTTGCTGTCACAGCCCCGCGGGCTGAGTGGTTGGGCACTGCGGCCACTTGGTCCCTGTGTTTCCCCCTCGCACACGTTCCTGGGGGCTGTGCTGTCACAGCTCCTGTCTGCTTTGCGTGCCGCGGGTGGGGGTGGGCGGACACAGCGCTCCCAGCCTGGCCCACTCCGGCTCCGCCGCCTGCGTGACACGGGGCAGGGAGGGTGGAAGTGCCTACTGAGAACACTGCTGCGGTGCAACCAGACACCTGCGTCCACCCCCGGCTTCGGCTGCTGCCAGGAGCTGTGTCCCCCAGGGAAAGGACACAAAGCAGCCCCCGTTCCATCGTGCGTGGGCAGATGCCTTCGGCTCCGGCGCCTTCATCTGCCTGCTTTGTCTGCAGGGGGCCATGCGAGGGAGGTGGGAGCAGGTGGGAGACCTCATCCTGGCTGGGTTGCTGCACAAACCTGCTCTTGGCACAAGTGGAGGTTGGTGCAAATTCTCCTCCCAGCCCAGGGTGGCTCCGTGGCTGCTCAGTTCTCCGTGGTCCCTTGCTAGCAAACCCAGTCAGGTGCAGATCAGGGCTGAGTGGTGGCTGGGTGAGGGTGAAGGGGACCCTTGTCCCCCAGCAAGCCTAACCTCTGGTCCACATGATGGTATTGGGCTGAGCTGAGCAGAGAAGGGAGCTCTGCGGGCACTGCAGGCCATGCCATTGCCAATGCCAGCTGCAAGCAGCTGGCTGGAGCAGGGATTTAGCTGTCCTGAGTCTTCCCACAGGATTTTGTTGCTTCTGGATGATGCTCAGCGAGGCTGATAGTACTGGAGGAGGAATGTGTCCCCCCCCAGGAAACCACAGCAGCCCCCTCTCCTCAGCCTTTGTTTTGAAACAGCACACGAGGAGTTTCATGCCAACCTCAGCAGCTCCAGTACATGGCTGTCCTGTGTCTTGGCACTGGTGCAGAGAGGCCTCTGAGGTCCAGGCCCAAAGATCAGAGCACTTTTGGGTGCTCAGTGTGGTCTAGCTTTGCCCTCTGCCTCCAAGGTCACCAAGACAGAGCTGGGCACACTGCCCAGAGGGGATCTCCTCACGGCCCGGCCAGCCTCGTTCCTTGCAGCTCTCCCAGCTGGCCTCTCCTTGACCAGCCTCAGAACCTCCTCCCTTTCCTTCCCACATCCTCTCCTGGTGTTTGGGAGTGGATCCTGTTTGTGGTGGACCCCTGAGGGTTTTGCCCACTGGGCAGTTCCTTGTTTCTGGCTGCTGGTGTGTCAGATCCGGCCGGGATTGTTGGGGGTTTTGTGACCAATTCTTCATACTTCTGTGGCTGCTTCTCCCCAGCTGCCCTCTGGAGCAACCCAGCAGTGTCTCAGGGTAAAGGCAGGCTGAGGATGTGAACTCACATGCAGGAAAGGCAGGAAGCCCAGCGTGACTGCTGCCTGGCAGCATGGCCCCATGCCCAAAACCAACTTTTTGGCACTAGGCTGGAAGCTCTGTGCCAGATCTGCCTGGTGAGGAGCACAGGGACAGCAGCGTGGAGGTCACAGCAGACTCCATCTCTGACAGTGCTTCCAGCAGGTTGGAGGTCCCACAGGCACCCTCCCTGTCCTTGCCTTCCTGCAGAAAGCTGGAGGGAAGGTGAGGCTACAGCAAGCTGGAGTCACTTGCCCAGCATTTGTGCCCAGGCAAACATGAACAGGTGCCTGGGGAAGCAGGGTCCCCTCTCTGGGACAGTGACATAGGCTGGGTCCCAGCTGCACCCTTGCCAGGGTACTGGAACTGAGCCAGGGTGGTTCACAGCAGTGTGGCCAAAGTAGGAGCACTCAGGCTGGCCTGAGCACCCTGTGCTGTCCTTCAGCACCCAGGCTGGCACTGCCACCCACACTGACACCCAGTGCCTGAACTGGCCTCAAACACTGAACCTTAAGCACCCTGACAGATGGCAGCAGCCAGGCTGGAATTAGCATCCAGGCTGATGTTAACTCCCAGGCTCCACAGCTGTAAAACACCCAGAGAGACACCAGTACCCCAGGCTGGCAGGAGCACCCAGACTGGCAGGAGCACCCGGACTGGCACTTCTCAGCTCCCTGGATTTATGGAGAGAAGGCTGGGACTGAGCTCCAGCAGAGCATGAGGCTGGAAAGGGCATTAGTGGGTCTGGTGGAGCTTGCAGGAGAACATCAACAGCCCTGGTAGAGCTGAGGAAACCCAGAGCTGAGGGATCTGGGAGGGAAGCCAGCAGCTTCACCACTCTCTCTGGGCCCTACATATCTGCCAGCACCTTAGCATGTCCCTTCAGATTCTAATGTCCCCAGTTAGGTGGCAGTGCCCTTCTCCACAGCAAACCCACTCCCTGCTGGCACCCATGGTGTGCCTCAGGGCACAGGATGGCTTCAGTCTGCATGCTGCACCCTGCCAGTCCTGGGCTAGCCCCTCGTGAGCAATGCCAAAGGCAAGCACAAGGAAGGGGTGCAGGGCTGGGGGGTGACAGTGACTGTGACACTTTAGGCCCTCCACAGCAGAACAGATCCCCAGAGCTCTACCACCTCCCTGCCTGGCTTCTGGGGACAGGAAAGTGGTTTGGGTTAATCCAAATTGCCTGTCCTGAGTGCCACAGCGACACATTCTCAGCTCCTGATTCTGACCCCAGCCAGCAGCAGCAGCTCTAACCCTGGCTGGTCTCTCCAGTGCCATGACCAAGCTCAGTGGAGCAGCAAGTGGGACCATGCTGAGGTCTCTCTGTGTGTTCTGACCCTCTCAGGGTCTAGTTTCTGTCTCCCAGGGTGTTTAGGGGCACTGATCCCATTCACAGCCTGGGGCACAGAATGGGCAACCTGACAGCCCTTGCATGAAGTCAGCCTGGGAGCAGCTCCCAGCAGATGCTGCCATGGTTGTGCCAGCAGCTGCATCCCTGATGTGCTCCCAGATGGACTGAGCACCAGAGAAGCCACAGGGTGGCTTTGGGGAGGACCTTCCCTGGGGGATGTTGAGGTGCTGTGGCACCACGGAGTGATGAGAACCCTCTCAGCATGTCCCTTTTGGGGGTGTTTTGGTCTTGTGCTGACTCTGAGGAAAGCCAAAGCCTGGAGTGAGGCTGAGGAGCATTATCCTGTGGATAATGGAAGGTTAAAGCACACTGAACCAGCTCAGCCAGGAGCATTTTCGCCACTTCACTTTCTCCCTGCTCTTGTGACACAAAGAGCAAAGCTGCCAGTTTGCCCGGAATGACCTCTGTGCCCTGCAGCCTTAACCCCTTCCTCAGAAAGACAAAAATCCCTTTGCCTTGCCCCTCCATCTGTTTAGTGAACAGTTTAACCTAACGAGATTAGCATTGGAGGTTGCCTCTTCTTCTTTTACATCTCTCCCCCCTCCATGTGCAAAGAAAACAGCATTGGATTTAGGACAAAAGCTTGAAACCCCTCATTTGTAAGTAGTGCAGCCTTTGGAAACTGTTTTGTTCCAAAGTTATCTGGGGACAGGGCTTGTGAACCCTCTCCTAAGGCAAACAGGAATTGCCCGAGGGGCTCAACCCCAGGGAGGATGAAGCCCAGCATGGGGCTCTTGTGCCCAGGTCGGGGAAATTCCATCGGCTTGTTCCCTTCGAGGATGTTGTGGTAGCAGGGAATGCTGTGCTGGCTGGCTGGGACAGGCAGGAATAGAGGTTTGTGTTCCCCGTTTGACACAAACACCTTCTGGTGATGCTCCAGCACACAGCTGCATCCCTGCTGGGCTCAGGAGGAGCACAGCTCAGCCCCAGAGTGCTGGATGAAGCCGCAGCAGAGCAGGGTGATGAAGGAGCAGGGAACATCAAAGCCAAACTAACCCGCGAGGGGACAAAGTGGTTTTTTTCCCTGTGTCTCTATGTGTCCTATCCCACCACAAGCCCTGCCAGTGGGCAGAGCTACCAGACCCCCGCTGCAGCCTGGCACTGCCCAGAGAGGTGACTGCCTAAGGAGTCCCCAGGGAAGCATTGTTGGGCGAGGGGAGAAAGGTAAAGGCTTTGATTCTCATTCTTCGGGACTGGTTTCCCCTCCCTCATCTCCTGCCCACCCCCTCCCTTTTTGCCACATTGTGCTGAGCTTGAATCAGGCCTTCACAAAGGGGATTAGGGGCTGGTGGCTGATAAATAGCAAAGCAGGTTGGAAGCGTGGGAACCAGGCAGGGCGCAGCGCGGGGACATTCCTGCCGCCCAGGGCCGGGCGGGAGCAGCGCTGCTGCCTAACCCCGGGTCAGCCGCCGCGCCCAGCGCCTCCCAAGATGTGCTCGGACACTGCCTTTTGTTGTGCGGGCTCCGTGGCAGCCCCGCTGCTGGTCGTGGACGGACAAGTGCCCCTACCAGGGCCCCCCGGCCCGGGGGTGCTGCATGGGAGCCCGACCGGGCAGCCCCGAGCGCTCCAGGTGATGCTCCGCAGCTCCTGCGAGGGGAGGTGCCGGAGGGCTCCGTGGGAGCTGAGCGTGGCCCCTGGGGCTGGGAGCTCTGCTTTCCCACCTTGGCAGCCCCAGCACTGCCGGGCACGACGGCTGCGGGAGCGGTTGGGAATGTGCAGGATGCTTTCCTTCGGCTCGGCCCCACTCTTACCCGTGACGTTTCCCAGAGGAACATGCCGAAAATCAATCACCACCTGGAGACCCCGGGAGAGGGAAGCAGGACCCATGGCTGGGCCTGACCCATCCCTTGCTCTGGCTCCTGCTCCAACCTCTTTCTGGGAGGAGGGCAGGGAGGGAATGTGCCTGATGCGGGTGTGCGGCAGAGCTACCCTGAACAACTACGTTGGGCTCAGCTGCTCCGCATCTGGCGCCGAGGCTCGCTGCAGCCCCGGAGCATCTGGGGACAGGCTGCGTGCCAGGGAGGGAGCCTGCTGGGAAAATCCCTGCATGCCGCCCCCGGCTTCTCCCCTCTGACCCGACAGCGAGGAGCTGCAGGTGACCTTGAACCCTGCAAGCTGCCTGGTCCTGCCTGGGGCTCTGCACATTTCGTTTGCCATCACATCTCGGAAGATGAGTTCAGCACCAGGCTGGGGCTTGCCTGAAGCTTAATTTTGCTGTCGAAGGTTCACCAAGAGCCTGTCCTCTGAGTCTGTGCAGGCTCCTCTGGGGTGAGGGTTGACTCCAGAGCCACCCCCAAAAGCTCAGACGAGCCAAACCCAAATGGTCTAAACAGTCACACTCAGGTGGGACCCACAGGGAGGCAAACTGGGGAGAGCCACAAATCCATCTGCTGCCCTCACCTCCTCTGGCTGTGTCGTGCCAGGTAGGGAGGGAGAACAAAAACTTCCTCTGCTGGCATTACCCCAGGGGAAGGGGGAGCCTGAGTGGGACATTGGGAATGTGGCTGCTGTGCTGCATGCTGCCCTTCCTGGGAAACCTCTGTGGGCAGCCAGAGAAGTATTCCTGGAGGTCACTCAGGAATCTAGGAGTTGGAAGGGCAGGTCTGTGAGGGCTGGGCAAAGGTCAAGCTGCTTGTCAAAGAGCTGAGGAAAAAAATGGAAGTTGCTTCCAAGAAGTAGGAATTGCAGCAGGCACTGGTCTGGGTCCCTCCCAGTGGGTAGAAGGAAGAGGTCACTACCTGGGCACACTGTTGGGACTTCAACTCAAGTGTTCCCCTGACCCTGTGCATGCCTGAGGACAGGGACCCACCCTGCTGGAGGCCACTGCCACAGCTTATGCCCCAGTGCTGAGTCAGCACTTGGCAAGCCTAAGGAGTTCCTGTTGATCCTGGAAGTATGCATGGATGTGGGACAGGGCTGGGAATTGGAATGGGGATGAGGATGAGAATGAACATAAGGACAGAGATGGAGCTGGGGGTCATGATGGGGATGGGGGTGAAGGTGAGGATGAGGAGCAGATGATGTTTTCAGACACACCACCCTTGGTCAGGTCCCTGCACAAGCCCAGTCGTGTTTCCTGGGTTCCTCTGCACATCCTCTGCCTGCCCACCCCCTCCTCCTCCTCCTCCTCCTCCTCTCCTGTGGGTGCAGAACCCCGGGGAGTTAGAGTCAGCCTGAGTCCTGCTTGTCACAGTGCTGTGCTGCATTGCTGCTGCCTGCCTGTGGCACACACCAAGGGCACAGAGGGCAAGTGCCCAGCACTAGGAAGAGGATGATACTCTGGGTGAGGATGGTCCTTCCAGCCAGTGCCCTCAGGGTGTCCAGACTGCTGCAAAAGCATCTCCTGCACCCTCAGTCAGCCCAGTTCCCACCCAGCTGCCTCCAAAACCCCCTGGGGCTCAGGACTGGGCACCCTGATGCCAGGCTGGGATGATGAACTATCAGCCAGATGTTGTCTGCAGCCTCTCCTAGCGCAGCTCAGTCCTGCAGCCCTGCTGAAGGGGCCCAGCCAGCTGCTGCCTGCCAGGGGTGAGCAGTCCTGCAGCTGGAGGGGTTTCAGCATCCTGGTGGCTATTCCCAGGCTGTCACAGTCACCACCTCAGCCCTGCCCAGTGGAGTGCAGCTGCTTCCTATGCACTGCACAACAGCTCCATAGCTCCCTGACCTTCCGTCGGTTTGAATGGGTCAGATCCGGATTTCCGGAGCCGGATGCCTGGATGGCTCCAGTCCTGCCCCTCTGCACCCTGGCAATGCCCCCATCACCCCTTCAAGCCTTCAGTCCCCTTCAGCATCCTCTCTGGAATGGGGCAATGATGGCTGGGGGAGGCATTTCTGGAGGTGCTGCTAGTGGCTGCTTTTGATCCTGGTGCCAGGAGAGGGCTGAGGTCAGTTGTCCCCCAGTCCCAAAAGCTACATTTCTCTGTCTGGACTCTTTAAGGCATTTGCTGGGCACACCTGAGGGTCCTCTCCTTTCCATAAGTGGGATGCTAAACCCAGGTGCCCTCACAACAGCTCTGCAAACCCCAGTGCTGTGTGTCCACAGGGAGCAAAGTGACCCAAGTTTGGTGTCCCTGGGGAGAGTTAGAGGATAAACAGTAAAGGTGAGAGCAGGCAAACAGCCAGGAGGGCTGGGGAGGGCTGGGGAGGGCAGGGGAGGGCAGGATGGCAGCACCAGGGGGTGTCAGGTTTTCATGGGCTGAGCTTTGTCTCCTTTGCAGAGTCAGGTTGAATTTGGATGGATTTGAACTTTTGTTTGCTGTAACTGTGCAAAACAGTTGGGTTTGTCTGTGAGGAGTTGGGAACACCAATGTGAGGAGCAGCTGAGGGACCTGGACTTGTTCAGCCTGGAGGAAGGGAGGCTGAGGGGAGACCTTCTGGCTCCCTACAACTCCCTGAAAGGAGGCTGCAGCCAAGTGGCTGTGGTCTCTTCTCCCAAGGAACTAAGCAGTGGGACAAGAAGAAAAGGCCTCAAGTTGTACCAGGGAAGGTTTATGTTGGACATGAGGAATAATTTCTTCCACTTGAGGGTTGTCCAGGCCTGACCCAGGTTGGGCAGGGCAGTGGTGGAGTCCCCATCCCTGGAGGGGTTTCCAGACTGTGCAGATGTGGTGCTGGGCCATGGTTTATGGCAGTGCTGCCTTCTTGGGTGGACTTTGTGATCTTAAAGGTCTTTTCCAACCCAAACAGTTTTATCATTCTAATTCACAGCAGGTGCTAACTGCTTCCTTTTAACTGATGTTCAACACTAAAGCAACCAAAGGGCAGGCCTGAAAATGGAGTCTCTGATGCCTCACTGGGACTTGTGCAGCCACATGGGACTTCCCAACATCCCCATGGCACAGCTGCCAGCTGGGGTGGGCAGGACAGGGGCATCCCACTCAGGCATGGACACCTTCCCCATGGAGGGGTTGGGTCAGCCCAGCAAGGGCTGCCCTTGAGGGCTCCCCTTGCCCCATCATCCCTGACCCTACCACGGGCAGCTCCTGCTGCTGCTGCTCAGGGCAGTGGCCTGTGCAGGGAGCAGCAGTGGCTCTGCAGCCACCCCTCAGCCCAGAGCCCCCTTTGCCCAACAGCCCTCAGGCCTTGGGCTCTTTGCAGCAGAGCTGTTTGGTGGTGTGAGAACTCTTGCTGTTGCTTGCTGGCTCTTTGGGTGCAGCTCTGTGCCGTGGTGGTGCCAACGCTGTGTGCCCGCATGGTGCCCACCCCAGGGCACTGCAGCCCCAGTGCAGGGACCTGAGTGGCCACAAAACTTTGATGTGTGAGGTTTGATTGGAGCCCAAGGAGGGTCAGGTTGGCATCACAGCCCAGCTACCCCCACGGCCCATGGCCCCAATGGCACTGTTACTTCTCCCTGGCTGAGCTGGTGCATGCTGCTCAGCATGAGCCATGGCCCCATCCAGCGCTGCCACGGGGGTGGCACCCATGGCACCCGTGGGTGATACTTCCCAGTGACAGCTCAGCTCAAAGCGACCCTCAGGGTGCAGAGCTGGGAGCCACATAGAGCCAGTGCTGGCAGTGCCAGGTTGTCATGTCTCAGCCCGGGCTCACACGGGAGTCCTGGAGCCAGGATGCTTCCCAAGAGTATTTTCCTTTTCCTTTTCCTTTTCCTTTTCCTTTTCCTTTTCCTTTTCCTTTTCCTTTTCCTTTTCCTTTTCCTTTTCCTTTTCCTTTTCCTTTTCCTTTTCCTTTTCCTCTCCCTCTCTCTTTTCCTTTCCTTTCTCTTTCTCCTTCTCTTTTTCTCCTTTTCCACTCCATTTCATCTTCTTCTTCATTTTCCTTTTCTTTCTCTCCCTAATTTTCTTTCCATTTTCCTTTCTCTTTCTCTCTCATTCCTGTTCTCTCCCAGCTTTCCACATTCTCCAGCTCTGCTCTCTTTGCAGTTAGCATCCATCAGGCATCTTTAAGACTGCTCACAGGGTCCACAGCCCTTCAGCAGAGCTGCTGCCCTGCCTCGTGCCCAGACACCCTGGGCTGTGCTGTGATAATGAAGCCTTGCACCTTGCCACCAGGATCAAAGACAAGCTGTGCCCGGAGCATCAGCTGCAGGCCGTTTGATGTGAGCCTGCCCCTGCCAGGGTTGCCAGGCAGGCAGGGCAGCTGGGACAGTTCCTTTGGGCTTCCAGGCTGGGTAACCACCTTGCCACCCACACCTAGGAGCACCGGGGTGGCACAGACAGCTGCCCACGGGGTGGCTGGCTCCACGTCCTGGCAGGCTGGGTCTGCACGGCCACAGGTTGGCAGAGATGGGCTGCGTTTGGGAAGATGTGAAGAGAGGCAGGCGCGGCCTTGGCACTGTGGTGCTGACAGGGACAGCCACTGCAGCCTGGCGCCTGGCAGCAGCCGGCACTGCAGAAGTGACAGAGGTGACAGAGGTGACAGAGGTGACAGAGGTGACAGAGGTGACAGAGGTGAGCGGTCCTCATCCGCCAGCCCCTCGCAGGGAGCGGCGCCGCGCAGGGCAGAGCAGGGTCCGAGCCATTTGGTCCGGCAGCGCCAGGCCGGGGGCGCTGGGCGCGAGTGCCGGGGGCGGGCGCGGGGTTGGCACCTCCCGGCGCAGATGAAAGCGCTGCCGGCGCTGGCAGATGAAAGCGCCGCGGGGCCGCGGGGCGAGGACGGGAGGTGAAGCCCCGGGAGTTGTTTTCCCTCTCATCTCTGCCGCGCTGCGGGGCGGCGGCGGCCGGCGCTGGGCTTTCCCAGGGCCGCGGGCACGATGCCCTGTGCCGGGCACCGCCGTGCCCGCCCGGCTCCCGGCTGCGGGAGCCGCTGAGCGTCCGGCAGGACACTGCGCGGAGAAAGGGAGGCTCTGGGTGTGGTTGCCAAATGAGAGGGGATGCGAAGGGTCGTTTAGCGTGGAGGCAGCTGCGAACCCTGCCTGCAGCTGTGCTGGCTGCTTGGGGTCGTCCCTGCCGCCCAGCTTCAGCTGCCGTAGTGCAGTGGTGACACAGCCTTGGGCAAGGTCTCCATCTCGGATTCGTGTTTGGTGAGGCCTGGGACAGAGCTTGTGGCTTATCTGAGAGTGGCAGGGGAACGGCAAACCTCAGCGACCCCAGTCCCTGGGATTCCTGTCCCCAAGCAGGAGCATTCCTGTGTCACAGCATGGGCTGGGAGCCCAGCATGCCCTGTGCCATGCTGCCGTGGCACACTGCTCCCTTTGGCTCAGCTGCAGGGGCTTGGGTGCAGGTGGGACCCCAGCCCTGCTGGGACAACCTGGGTGCTCTCCAAGGGATGGATGTGTTTTGGGCTGAGCTTTCAGTGCCTTCTTCTCCACCTCTGCTCAGATTGTAACTCAGCAGGGCACAGGCAGCACCAAGGCAGGTGCCCTTGTACCATGGGGTGGGATAATACTCCTGAAAATGAAGCTGAAGGAACAGGAATCCTGAGGACAGTCAGAGTCTGAGGCTGCTGTGCTTCAGAGGTCCCCACAACCATCCGCAGTGGTGCAGTTTGACCCCAGTGGCTCAGCAGAGCAGTGAGAGCTGAGGCTGGTGCTTTGCCAGATGGCACCACACCTTCCCCAGAAAGCCTGGGACTTGGAGATTTGGGCTTTGATCTGCCTTGGACTTTGAGGTGGAGTCTCCAAGACCAAATGGCAAGCTGCTTGCCCCCAAAGGCTCCCCCCAGGTACCTGATGAAGGCCATTTTCCATCTCTGCCTGTCATTTGCTTTGTGCAAGAGCATGTACAAGGGCATGGACTGCTGCTTTGAGGGTCCTCAGCCCTGCAGGTACCCACGAAATGCAGCTGAGCTGGAGGAAGATTCCACCCAGCTGTTCCCTCCAGCTCTCCTTCCTGGGATGAATCCCAAGTCTGTTTGCCCTGGGTTGCCTGGGCAGAGCTCAGAGGCTTTACCCTTCAACCCTGGCTCTGTTCACCTCACAACTCTGCCAGTCTGGAAGCCCTCCTGGCAGGCTGGCAGTGGCCAGAGGCCCCAACCAGCTACAGCCACAGGACAGTGAGGAAAAGCACACTGAAGCCCTCGATGTGGCAGGTGTGGACCAGCAAAGCTTTGGGGACCCACAGGGAGTGCTGGGTGAGGATGCTGATGGAACCAAAGAGGTCTTCACCTTGGCATCTGCAGGACCCAAACTGCAACACTCTCATCACTGCATGGACTGAACTGAGATGTGGGGAGTGGAAAAGACTGGAGGCAGCTCTAGGTGTTGGGCTTGCAGTTGATGTTCATTGCTCCAGGGCTCCAGGGCTGGTGCTGAACCTCTCTGAAATGATTGGGTTCAGGTGGACCTCACGCAGGGGAAGCAGAGAATCTGGAGCCATCCCCTAAACTCACCTCTCTGTGTCTCCTGGCTGCTGTGCCAGCAGGTCTGGGGCTGCTGCCCACGCTGGGGACGAGTGTGCCTGCCTGCACCACCCTGCACAGCTGCCATGCTGCCCCCGAGCAGGCCGGAGGCACCCAGCTGGGCAGCAGCCCGGGGGAGCGAGACTGGGCCGAAGGTGCTGGCCAAACCCTCCTGGCTGCTCCTCCCTCCCAGCTGCAGTGAGTGTGACAGTGCTCTGCCTGCCCTTTGCTGGAGAGCCCCAACCTCTCCAGGCCCTGTGGCATTTGGATGGCAGCAGGATGCCCAGGGATGATGTCCAGGGGCACAAGGATCCCGACTCAGCTCTGTGCCTCTCCTCTGCACCATCTCCCCATGCTCTGGCCTCAGCTGCCCTGGCTGCTCAGTGAGGGTTGCTGCTCAGCTGGCACAGAACCTGAGGCCAGTGGCCTGGGCTTGTTTAGTGCCTCAGAGGCACTTCTGAGCTAGGGGTGGGTGGTGGCAGCTGCCCTGTGTGCGGAGCTGCTGCCGCGGTGGTGCCAGCACAGTGAGCAGGCCTCGCCCTCACCACCAGCAGCACTGAGGTGATGAACCCACCCTGTGCCACATTTGCCAACCTGCTGACTGGAGCCTGAGGGTGAACCAAGAGGGTTTTGAAACCAGCTCAGAAAAGCACCAGGAACCAGCCTGTGATTATCATGCTTCTGCTCCCCCCTGGATTCCAGTCCTCTGGCATGCTGAGATCAAACCTGATGACCCAAATCTGACTGCAGCAACTGAGAAGTGACCTTCTGAAAAGAACAGCCCAGGGGAGCAGCCACCTGTGCTCCAGGCCACCCCAGGCCACTGCACATGGCTGTGCCACGGCAAGGAGCAGCCAGGCAGCACCAAAACCTTTCACCACTTCTCATTCAATTACTTTGCTGAGCAGAGCACAGCTCCAAAACCACCTTCCCAGCCCTGGGAGCTGTCACCAGTGACCTGTACAAAACATCTTTGTAGGATGGGGACAGGATCTAATAAACACATGTGCAGTGCAAAACCCACCTGCCTCTGCAATGGAACCCACCAGTGGGGCTGGGGCAGCAGGGGGTCACCCCAGCCCTGTCACTGTCACATTGGGTCAGTGACTAAGTGGGGGATCTGAAAAAGACCCTCAGGGACAGAGAGCTGTGGAGTCAGAGAGGCAGCTGCAGGTGAAGGCAGGCAGGGAAGGAAGCAATAGATGGGGAGAAAGGGCAGAAACCCCACGGGCACACATCTCTCCCTCCTGCTTTCCTCATTAGCAGCCAGGGGCTGGGTGAGGCTGCAAGGCAACAAGTGAATCTGGCATGTGTGGGCTCCCAGAGCCCCGGGGCAGGCAGGGATGTGTCCCCAGGCATGGGCCTCTTCAGGCATTCAGCACCCACTGTGGCCTCAGGCACTTCTCAAGGCCACTTCCCAGAGCTGTCTCCAGCCAAAACTGGAGCAGAGCTGACACTTTAAAAGCGAAGAAATCAGGAAAACTCTTTTTGTTTCATGATCTTTCCTCCTGTCCCTTCTTTGTCTCAGCATCAAGCAGCTGTGATGGGCAGAAGCTCAAACTGCTGCCCCAGACAGGTCTTATTTAAATAAAAACCTAAGCAAGGATGATGCTTCCCCAACTGTTGGTCCTCTCACCCTGTGGCTGCCAGGGTCTAGGGCATGGAGATGTGGTCCATGGGGATGCACAACCCACCCCTGCTCTTGCCATGGTTCCCAGGGAGGCCATCAGTGGCTGTGCTCAGTGCTCTCAACACCTGGCTGCTGTGTTTGCTGGGCTGTGGACCCAGGTGCAGTGCAGATGGACTTTTCCATGTCCCCCTTATGCTTTCCCAGCCTCGCTTCCCAGCTTTCAGGGGAGCCTGAAGGGGAGTGAGATGTTGCAAATCCCAAGGTGCTTTGGTCAACGGTTTGGGAAGAACCAGCCTGAGTCCTGCAAACTGCTTGGGGGAAAACCTGGGGTGAAGTGCAGCAGCTCCAGTGGCTGAAGGAGGTTTGAAGATCCCTTTCTAGTGGGCAGCTGGGGCACTGTGCCCTGATGGGGAAAGGCTCCCTGCAGCATAAACCCCGGGGGAGAGAGCTCCCCTTGCACCCACAGCCCCATCTATGCCTTCCCACGAGGTGACAGCAAGGGGCACCCCAACCCCCTGGGGGTCTGGAAGCAGAACCCCTCGCCCTGTGAGGGCTTCCCTTGCTGCAGTGCCCCGAGGCGATGTGCCAGGCTGCCCCTCGCTCCCCCCAGCCTCTTCTTCCCCGCCCAGCCCGGGGCCGGGGCTCGGCAGGGGCCGTGTGGAGCCGGTTGGCCCCGAAGCCCCTGCTAAGTGCTTGCGGGGTTGGGTTTTTTTCCACTCCTGGGAACCAAGCGTCAGCTTTTGTTGGCGAACAGAGCGCAGCTTTCATGTGAGAGGTTAGTACAGTATGGCAGTGCCTAATGAGGGGATAATAGAGGCTGATTCTCACACCCCGGGGACTGGAGGTGACAGCAGCACGGGAGAAGGGCATTTAACACCTTCGCCCTGGGAACCTTTTCCCTTCGCAGCCGGAGTCCTCCGGCCTTGCCAAGAGCAGGGAAGAGAAGGAGGAGGAGGAGGAGGAGCGCGGTGCAGAGCCTTTGTCCCCGCTTCCTTCCCGCAGCCCGGGCCCGTGGCGCTGGCACACGTGTCCTCGCGGAGGGGGCAGCTGGCACCACAGCCTGGGAAACAGTTGGTCGATAAGTCAGGGTCTGGCCCCCATCGCCAGCTCACCGTGTCCAAACGCCCCCAGCCGTGGGCACTCTGGGCACAGTCTGGGTCACGGTGCCCGGCAGGGACACAGTCCCCAGGGTCGGCTGTGTGGGCAGCTGGGGATGAACCCCCTCAGCCTGTGTGCTGCCCAGAGTTGGGTGTCCTTCAGCTGTGTCCCTTGGCTGTCACCTCTCTCGTTGCTTTGCAAGCATGTCTGTGCCAGGGTGGGGCTCACGGTGCCAGCTGGAGCATCCTCAGTGGACCAGGGTTCAGGAGTGGGCATGTCCCACAAAGCCCAGGCAGTGCAGTTCAGCCTGGGCACTGCACGGGGAGGGTTTAATGGTCCCACTTCCCAGCCTTGCTTTTCCTAGAGCAATGCAGATTCTTCCCTCCCAGCCTATCCTGCCACAGGGGCTCAGGAACTGTGTGGCCCCTGCAAGTGTGTGGCCCCTGGTGACAACCCTACAGATGTCTGTGGGCCCCTCTAAGGCTATCAGGCAACCATGGGAGGTGCCAGATGCAGGGCAGTGTTGCCATTTATTTGGGGGTGGCAGCATCTACAGACACCAGGGAGAGGGTTCACAGGGACCATCACCAGGGTGGTGGCTGGAGGCATGGAGCCCTGCCAGGGTGGGACGGGAGGATGCTCCTGCTGCTCTCTAGCTGGGGGAGCTGAGCTGGCTGCAAGCCCTGGCTGCCCTGAGCTGGCTGCAAGTCCTGGCTGCTCCGTTTAGCAAGAGAGTTCAATTCAGACTGCCCGTGCAGGGAGCTGGAATGTCCTCGGAGCAGGAGAGACCAGTTTTGCCAAATTCCACCCCCACGGGATGCCAAATTACAAGTGTCAGGGCCTGGGCTGTCACTCTGCTCCCAGCCTTTCAGGGCATGACACCTTCCCACCACTCGGAAATGGCACATTTCTGCAGTAACCCTTTCCTTAGTGACCTGCTGAGCCTGCACGTGGGAAGCCACCAGCGTGCAGGTCCCCAGCGCTCCAGAGCTGCCTCTCCTTGGGTCACTGCTCCCAATGGGTTGTGCTCAGCTGGCACAATGGATGCTGCAAAGCTGAGTCCCATTGGTGCCAGTGGCTCAGTGCCACCATGTCCTCTCCATGAGGCTGGGTCAGACCTCAGAGCATTGGAGCTGGGTGTGGGGAGGAGTTTGGAGTCTGCTAGATGTGAGGAATTGCTGCAGCTGCTGGCCAAAGCCTGCAGTGAGTAATGCTGGGGAGGGCTGGTTCCTGCAGTGCCCACTGGGCATTGCTGGATCACCATCTCTGTACCCATCCTGGACATCCAGGTGGTCCACTGAGTGGGCCTTCAAACCACCATGCCCCTGTCTGCTGGCCTACCCCTGCCTCCTCTCTGCAGTGTCTGGCCTCACTACTTGGCTCTTTTGTGCTGTTTTTTCTCCTTCATTCTTTAAAGGCTGGGTGGGGAATGGCTGAGAGCAGCCCTGAGGAACAGGCCCTGGGGGTGTGGGGTGAGGAAAAGCTCAACCTGAGGCTGCAGTGTGAGTGCAGCCCAGACAGCAACTGTGTGCTGGGCTGCAGCAAGAGCAGTGTGGGCAGCAGGGCAAGGGAGGGGATTGTGCCCCTTGGCTCTGCTCTCCTCAGACCCCAGCTGCAGTCCTGGGTGCAGTTGTGGAGCCCCCAGCACAGGAAGGACATGGAAGTGTTGGAGGCAGTGCAGAGGAGGCCACCAAGATGCTGAGAGGGCTGCAGCAGCTCTGCTGTGAGGACAGGCTGAGAGAGTTGGGGCTGTGCAGCCTGGAGAGGAGAAGGCTTCCAGGAGAGCTTGGAGTGGCCTTGCAGGATCTAAAGGGGGCTGCAGGAAGGCTGGGGAGGGACTATTGACAAGGGCTGGGAATGGCAGGACAAGGGGAATGGGTTTGAAGTGTCAGAGGGGAGATTGAAAGTGGATGTTAGGAGGAAGTTGTTTGCAGTGAGGGTGGTGAGACACTGGCACAGGTTGCCCAGGGAGGTTGTGGCTGCTCCCTCCCTGGAGGTGTTCAAGGCCAGGCTGGATGAGGCCTTGAGTGCCCTGTGCTAGTGGGAGGTGTCTCTGCCTATGGCAGGGGGTTGGAACTGGATGATCCCTGAGGTCCCTTCCAACCTTCCCATTCTATGATTCTATGAAACTAGCAGGACACCACCTCCAGCCTCACTGGGGCTTCTGACAGCATCACCTGAAGGGGGTTGCAAGGTTCCCACTGCTTGGTTTGTGGTCACACAAAGTTGGTGGCATTGCCTTCCTGTCCTCTCTAGGGGCACATAGTCCTTTGTGCACACTGAGTGGCAAACCCCTCTCAGGGATCAGGGATCAGGACTGGATTCTGGGGCTGGACTGTCCTCTGCTCCCCAGAAAAGCTAGAGGAAAGCAAAGAGTGGGGGTCTGGATGGAGATGGCCTTTCAGTGGGTCTTTGAGTGGGTCTTTCTGCAGGGACCTCTGCATGTACCCCAGCCTGCTAAGCTGTGGAGATTTCTAGGTCAATTGAAAGTGTGGGAGCACCCCTGGGGGGACAGAGAGGGGGCCCAAGGCCTGCCCAGCTATGGGAAGGGCTGTGGGTGGTGGGATGGGGCAGCTTAGGAAAGCAGTTAGAGAAGACCAAGCAAAACATCCCAGTGAGGAGTGGCAGTGGTCAGGGTCTGTGGGACAGCACTGCAAGGCACCTGGAGAGTGAGAATCCATGCACCTTGTGTGCTGGGTCCTGTTGAAATGCCCACAGCTCTGGAGAGGGGCAGCTGAGCCATGGCCCAGGCCTGGGGAGGGGAAGCAGCAGCCCCAGGGACTGGCTGTGAGAGTAGTGCCAAGTGGTGTCCCTCAGGGGTCAGTGCTGGGACCAGTGCTGTTTAACATCTTTGTCAGTGCCATGGACAGAGGAATGGAGTGCACCCTCAGCAAGTTTGCAGATGACACCAAGCTGTGTGGCACAGTCACTTGCTAGAGGGCAGGGATCCATCCAGAGGGACCTGGACAGGCTGGAGAGTTGGGCCCAGGCCAACCTCATGAAATTCAATAAGGCCAAGTGTAAGGTCCTGCACCTGGGTAGGCACAATCCCAAGCACAAATACAGGCTGGGTGGTGAATGGCTGGAGAGCAGCCCTGAGGAAAAGGACCTTGGAGTCTGGGTTGATGAAAAGCTCAACATGAGCCTGCAGTGTGCACATGCAGCCCAGACAGCAACCGAGTCCTAGGCTGCATCAAGAGCAGTGTGGGCAGCAGGGCAAGGGAGGGGATTCTGCCCCTTTACTCTGCTCTCGTCAGACCCCACCTGGAGTACTGTGTGCAGTTCTGGAACCCTCAGCACAGGAAGGACATGGAAGTGTTGGAGCGGGTCCAGAGGAGGGCCACAAAGATGATCAGAGGGCTGGAGCAGCTCTCCTATGAGGACAGGCTGAGGGAGTTGGGGCTCTTCAGCCTGGAGAAGAGAAGGCTTCGAGGGGACCTGATAGTAGCCTTCCAGTATCTGAAGGGGGCCTACAGGAAGGCTGGGGAAGGATTATTTACAAGGTCCTGCAATGACAGGACAAGGGGCAATGGGCTTAAACTGGCAGAGGGGAGATTTAGACTGGATGTTAGGAGGAAGTTCTTTACAGTGAGGGTGGTGAGGCACTGGAACAGGTTGCCCAGGGAGGTTGTGGATGCTCCCTCCCTGGATGTGTTCAAGGCCAGGCTGGATGAGGCCTTGAGTAACCTCTACTAGTGGGAGGTGTCCCTGCCTATGGCAGGGGGTTGGAACTAGATGATCCTTGAGGTCCCTTCCAACCTTCCCATTCTATGATTCTGTGATTCTATGAGCTTTGAGGAAAGTTTGCTCCCCTGGGCTAGCAGCTCTGAGGCGCAGAGAGCCCAGGTGGCAGCTCTGAAGGCAGAGCCTGTGTGCTGTGTGCTGTGCCACATGGCTGCTGTAAGGCATGGGGGTGGAGAGGCACTGACACACTCACGGGTGGGCGAGGCAGAGCCCTCTCCATCAGTGGGTGTTCTGGGCAGATTTGGGGCTGTCGTGGAGCAGTCACCACCTGGCTCTGCTTTGCACTGCCTGATGCATGTGCAGATGCTGCCTCTTGCTTCTCTGGGCCATGCTTCCCTCGGCTCTGCCCCGATGGGTGTCTGTGGGCAGCGGGCAGAAGCCCTAGCTTTGGCATTGCCCATGGTGATACTGCCTGCAATGGCATCACCTGTGGTGCACCTGGCTGCTTGGGCCCTTCTTGGGCTGCTCCAGCCTAGACCCCTCTTCCCGAGAGGGGCCAGCAGGTGGTCCTTTTGCTGGCCCAAAGGTGGGTGGATGGGAGCAGCTTTCCCACCCTGGTACATGGGTCCACATCATTCCTGTGCCCAAGAGGCATCTTTCTGGGTCAACCTGCACCAGGCTGCTTACCCTGGAGGAGTTGTTTTGCAGCTGAGATGGCCCAGGTCTGAGAGGCAGCCATTGCCTGACTCCAGCTGCTGCAGTGTTTAGGGAGAGGTTAGCAGCAGCCTGGGAGAAAGGAGCCTGGCACACTGCTGGGCAGCGCTGTGCCGTGGCGCTGCTGGCCTGCCGTGGGCACAGCCCGGGCAGCCCTGTGCACAATGAGCCCTTTATCAGCCCCTCCCGCGGCTCGCCCCGACCCTGAACTTTCCCATTAGCTGCTGGCACTGTGCCCTCGACACCGTGCCCGGGAGGGAGCCGGCAGGGACGGGGAGAGCAGCGCAGAGCAAGGCAGAGCCTTCTCCTGCCCTTCTCAGGTTGGTGTGGCAGGAGAGGGGGCAGTGTGTGGTGTGCAGAGGAGAGGGCATGCCACCAGCTGTGCCCGCCTGTTTCACACAATCCCAGAGTGCCAGGCTGGATGGAGCCCAAGGATCAGCTGCTCCAACCTTTGGGGGTCACAGCAGAGTGGCACTGAGCTGCCCCAGCACCCTGCCAACAGGAGGCTTGGACTGCCCAGTGCAGGGCACTCCTCTGCTGCCCCTGGGAGATGATTCCAGTCTCCATCTGTGTTCATGGGCAAATATTTTCTTCTGGAGCCCAAAGGGAATCTCCCCAGCAGGAGCTGGTCCCCATCACCCCTTGTCCTCTGCAGGGCACTGCTTGTGCAAAGGGAGTCTGCATCCTCCTGGCAGCCACCCTGCCTGCCCTGCTCCATGGGGAGAAGCTCTCCCCTAAGCCTTCTCCTCGCCAGGTTGACCAAACCCAGCTCTCAGCCCTTCCTTACATGGCAGGGCTGCCAGGTCTCTGATCTGGACTGGTGCCCTGCTCTGAAGCAGGCTCCAGTGTGTGGCCATAGAGGTGCAACATGACAGCTGTGCACATGGCAGGATGTTGGGGTGCCATGGGGTGGCACTTAGGGCCACAGCACTCAGCTGTCAGGGGCCCCCACAGAATCACAGAAGGTCAGAGGCTGAAGGGGACCTCAAAAGATCATCTCAGCCAGGGGTTTATGAAGATGCTGCCCACGAGGATCAAAGATTTCATTTCTCAGGCCCCCACAGGATTCAGCCCCAGTCCCATCCCTGTGCCCCACGCTGGGAAGGGAGGATGCTGAGCCCTACCCAGCTGGCAGAGCCAGCAGGGCTGCAGGACAGGATACTCAACCCCCTCCATCGCCCCCTGGCACCCAGCTGGGCCCTGGGGAGGTGGCCTCCATCCCGAGGGAGCAGGGGAGGAATTCAAGGAATGGAGCACACCCCTTGCTTCCCCAGCTTCCCCTCCACAGGCAGCCCAGCAGCATTTTCTGCTCACAGGTGTTTTGCTCTGCAGGGTGAAATTAAAGCTCTGCTGTCCCCTGCCTGACTGTGACCTGTTGGTCAGCAAACAGCAAAGCCAAGGCTGCAGGGCTTGGGTCACTCCTCCTGCTGCCACCTGTCCCAGCTGCCTCTCCTCCAGTTGGCCACTCAGACAGGAGAGAGCAAATCCCTCGGCTCCAGCAAAAGCCTGAAGAGCTGCCACATGTCTGTGTGTTGTTTGTCCAACAGGCTGCCTGGGGACGTGGCTGAATCATCCCCCCTGGAGGTAGATGTGGTGCTGTGGTTTAGCAGTGGACCTGGCACTGTGATGATCTTAAAGGGCTTTTCTAACCCAAATGGGTCTCATTAGTACCCCTTTTTTGCTTTTGCATGCCACAAGCAGGAGATGCTCTGGACAGCTCCCTGGGCCCATGAGCTTGAGGTGTCGTTGTCCCCAGGAAGAGGCCTGACCCCACTGTGTCACCAACACCCCGGGGTCACACCAGCACATCTGGGAGGGGTCAGGCTGGGAAGGTGGGAGATGGATGCCTGAGATCTCCAGCAGCAGTGACTCTTCCCTTCTGCCTGCCTCCTGTAGCACCCAGTCAGCAGCTGGCATGGCTGGCATGGCTGGCATGGCTGCTTGCTGAGACTGCTCTGAGGGGATCATTTGGAGAAGCCCTGCAGAGCTGTGTCCTCCCTTGGGATGAGCTGCAGGTGCTGCTCCAAGGAGATGGTGCTGCCTGCAGGCTCAGCAGTGCTGGCACAGCTCAGCCATGAGGTTTCATGCCCTGCTCCTCCATGGGCTGAGCTGTACCACCAAGGCCATTGTGCCAGGGGCTGAGAGCCTTCCAAAGGCATCTGGTTCTTACCAAGCCTCTGCTTTCATAGAATCATAGAATCATAGAATCATAGAATGGGAAGGTTGGAAGGGACCTCAAGGATCAGCCAGTTCCAACCCCCTGCCATAGGCAGGGACACCTCCCACTAGCACAGGGCACTCA
>VWZE01020308.1:524-3024 GCA_013396675.1 Eubucco bourcierii
TTTGTTTGGGTTGTTTTGTCTGGTTTTGGGGCTGTTTTGTCTGGGTTTGGGTTATTTTGTTTGGGGTTGTTTTGTCTGGTTTTGGGGAGGACTTTTTGAGTTGGTTTTGTTCTTTGTTTGGCTTTGGTTTTTGTTTTGGTTTGGGGTGGTTTTTTTTTTTTTTCGGGAGGGGAAAGGGGAGCTTGGTTTGGGGTTTTCTAATGTGTTTTTATTTAGTCTCTGCTACTAATTTATTTACCAGCACAAAGATCCACTTAGAAACCTCAGAAACTTGGGAGAAATGACTCAAAAAAAAAAAAAAAATCTCCCAAACCCCAAATTGTATCTTTTCAAAGTTTCAAGACATTTGTCAAATGCTGTCTAATAAATATGGGCTTAGAAACCCCCACCAAAAAAAAAAAAAAAACAACCCAAAAACTGGGGGGAGATGATAAAAATCTTCACCTTTTGGAAGTTTAAAAGCATTCACTAATTGCAGTCTACTAAATATGGACTCAGGAGCCCCAGAAACGTGGGGAAAACAAACAAAATCTTCAATTTTCAAAGGTTTAAAGAATTTATTAGCTGCAATCTACTAAATAGGGACTTAAGACCACAGAAATTTGATGGAAAATAAAACAAAATTTTCGTATTATCAAAGGTTTAAAGCATTTAGTAATTGGAATTTACTAAATATGGACTCAGGAGCCCCAGAAATTTGGGGGAAGTAAACAAAATCTTCATCTTTTCAAAGGTTTAAAGCATTTAGTAATTGGAATTTACTAAATATGGACTCAGGAGCCCCAGAAATTTGGGGGAAGTAAACAAAATCTTCATCTTTTCAAAAGTTTTAAACATTTGGTAATTGGAATTTACTAAATATGGACTCAGGAGCCCCAGAAATTTGGGGGAAGTAAACAAAATCTTCATCTTTTCAAAGGTTTAAAGCATTTATTAATTGAAATTTACTAAAATTGGACTTAAAACCCAAAAAATTTGGGGGAAAAAAAAAAAAAACCCTTCAATTTTCAAAGGTTTAAACCATTTATTAATTGAAATTTACTAAATATGGACTTAAGACCACAGAAATTTGAGGGAAATTAAAAAACCTTCACTTTTCAAAGGTTTAAACCATTTATTAATTGAAATGTACTAAATATGGACTCAGAAGCTCCACAAACTTAGGGGAAATAAAGAAAATCTTCATCTTTTCCAAGCTGAAAACCATTAATTAATTGCAGCCTAATAAATCTGAGAAAATCTGAGAAATTTCATTTTTGGGTGAGGAAATTTAAAAAAAAAAATAAAAATCTTCATCTTTTTAAAGCTGAAAACCATTTATTAGTTGCAGCCCTAATAAATGTGGGCTTAGAAACATCTCCCTTAGAAATCTGGGGGACAGTTAAAAGAATCTTCCTTATCCCCAAGGTTTAAAACTCATTTGTTCAGGACTGCTAAATGTAGGCTGCAAGTCCCCAGGAAAGCAAAAGGTGACAAAGGAAAAGTGGAGGGGTGGGGATGGAAAAAAAGAATCCAATAAGAATTTTGTTTTCTTTGGTTTGGTTTGGTTTTCCCTTTTAATCCAATCTCAACCAGCACAACTAATCTGACTATGGAGGGAGCCTCTGCTTAAAAACCAGGTGAGAACTCTCAACAAAATGAGGAGGAGTGAAGGGTTAGGGTTGGGGAAAATTTCCTTTTGGTTCGGTGGAATCCCAGTTTAAACCACTCCCACCCCCCTTTTTGTTTTGTTTTTTTTTATTCTGTGGCTGGGAAACGTAGCTCACATCAAAGAGGACCCAGCTGATTAAAGCTTGTCTTGATACAGTTGCTCAGAAGCAAACCAAGAGCTTGCTTCAAAACAAACAGAATTTAAAATCAAGGCTTGAAGTGGACTCTTACCTGGCATTTAAATCTTGGTTTGGTGAAGCTCAGGAGCAAAGCAGCATCCCCAGCCCCAGGGAAAGGGCTAAAGGATGAGCAATGTCCATCTGCACCCCTGCAGGGTGGCAGCTTCAGGATGAGCTGAGGATGGAAATGGTTAAAGCTGCAACTTGTTGCAAGATTTGCCTCTTCCCTAAACGTTTTAGGTCCTTCAGGATCTTCCTTCAGGATCTTCCTTCAGGACCTTCCATCCTCCATTCCTGAGGATGGAAAATGGTTAAAGCTGCAACTTGTTGCAAGATTTTCCTCTTTAAACTTTTTAAGTCCTTCAGGATCTTTCTTCAGGACCTCACATCCTCCATTCCTGAGGATGGAAATGGTTAAAGCTGCAACTTGTAGCAAGATTTGCCTCTTCCCTAAACGTTTTAAGTGCTTCAGGATGAGCTGAGGATGGAAATGGTTAAAGCTGCAACTTGTTGCAAGATTTGCCCCTTCCCTAAATATTTTAAGTCCTTCAGGATCTTCCTTCAGGACTCCATTCCTGAGGATGGAAATGGTTAAAGCTGCAACTTGTTGCAAGATTTGCCTCTTCCCTTGCCACATCGAAGAGGATCCAGTTGATTAAAGCTTGCCTTGA
>VWZE01020308.1:8024-18631 GCA_013396675.1 Eubucco bourcierii
GCAGCCAGCACCCAGCTCCTGCCTGGCTGAAAGGCTTCTGGAGATCCTGGCATGCTCAGGTGCTGCTAGCCAAAGGGCTCAGCCATGTGCTAAGTAGTTCCTGTGAAAGTAATAATTGCTCCCTAATAGCACTGAACTCTTAATCTGGGCTAATAACTGCCCCCTGAGCCTTTATCTTAATGGGGAAAGAGCTGCTGGAGAGGTTGCTTGTGCCAGGGAGCTGTGGTTTACAGGCTGCCCAGTGAGGTGTTGGAGTCTCCTTCTCTGGAGAGATTCCAAACCCACCTGGGCACTGTGATCCTGGGCAGGCTGCTGTGGGTGGCCCTGTTATAGCAAGGGGGGGGTTGGAGTGGGTGGTCTCCAGAGGTGGCTTCCAACCCCTGCTCTGCTGGGATGTTGTATAACCACCCTGACAGCTTGACCAGCACTGGAGAAGGTTGGATGTGGGCTCCAGCCTCTAGGGCTCCTTTTTTCCTTCCATGGTCCCCAGGTCTCCTTTCTTCCTTCCACCATCTCCAGAGCTCCTTATCCATGTTTTCCAGGGCTCATTCTTTCTTTCTGTGTTCTCCAGAGCTCCTTCTCCATGTCTTCCAGGACACCTTCCTTGCACATTCTCCAGGGCTCCTTTCTTCCCTGTTCTCCAGAGCTCCATTTCCACATTCTCCAGGGCTCCTTTCCTCCCTCCCTTCTTCCCTCTCCAGAGCTCCATTTCCACATTCTCCAGCACTCCTTTCTTTATTCCTTCCTTTCACATTCTCTCTAGAGCTCCATTTCCATGTTCTCCTGGACTCCTTTTTTCCTTCCATATCCTCCCTCCATCCCTCCCTCCCTCCCTCTCTCCAGAGCTCCTTCTCCAGGAATTGAAATTCTTTCATTCTACATTCCCCAGGGCCCCTTCTCCATGGTCTCCAGGGCCCCTTCTCCATGGTCTCCAGGGCTCCTTCTCCATGGTCTCCAGGGCTCCTTCTCCATGGTCTCCAGGGCTCCTTCTCCATGGTCTCCAGGGCTCCTTCTCCATGGTCTCCAGGGCTCCTTCTCCATGGTCTCCAGGGCTCCTTCTCCATGGTCTCCAGGGCTCCTTCTCCATGGTCTCCAGGGCTCCTTCTCCATGGTCTCCAGGGCTCCTTCTCCATGGTCTCCAGGGCTCCTTCTCCATGGTCTCCAGGGCTCCTTCTCCATGGTCTCCAGGGCTCCTTCTCCATGGTCTCCAGGGCTCCTTCTCCATGGTCTCCAGGGCTCCTTCTCCATGGTCTCCAGGGCTCCTTCTCCATGGTCTCCAGGGCTCCTTCTCCATGGTCTCCAGGGCTCCTTCTCCATGGTCTCCAGGGCTCCTTCTCCATGGTCTCCAGGGCTCCTTCTCCATGGTCTCCAGGGCTCCTTCTCCATGGTCTCCAGGGCTCCTTCTCCATGGTCTCCAGGGCTCCTTCTCCATGGTCTCCAGGGCTCCTTCTCCATGGTCTCCAGGGCTCCTTCTCCATGGTCTCCAGGGCTCCTTCTCCATGGTCTCCAGGGCTCCTTCTCCATGGTCTCCAGGGCTCCTTCTCCATGGTCTCCAGGGCTCCTTCTCCATGGTCTCCAGGGCTCCTTCTCCATGGTCTCCAGGGCTCCTTCTCCACATTCTCCAGGATTCTGGTGCAGGATTGCTTGGACCCAGCCTGTGTCTGACCATGTATCCAAACAGCACTTCTCAGAGGAGCAGAAACTCTCCACTTTCCAGGAAGGAATTGCAAAATGGGATTGTGTCTGTGCAGAGACACAGAGCTCAGCATCACACTAACATGTCCAGGACAAGATGCACCCCCTGAGGGCACAGTGCCAGCACAGCAAAACCCCCTCCCACGCTCAAACCTCCACCAATTCACTTGGGTTTTTTTTTTTTGGCCATCGTTATTGCAGCTCCACTAAAGGCTGCTCCTTGCTCAGCCCTGTCAAGCAGAAATCCCACTTCTTTCCCACACAAATCCCTAATGTAGCTGAGCCAGCACAAACCTGGGAGGATAAACTCATCCCTCCTCCGTCCCAGGTGTGTTTGGTTCCTGTTCCCAGCAGCTCTGCTGAACTACACACACCAAAAGAAAAAAAAAAAAAGAAAAAAAAAGAGCCTGGCAGACCTGAGGGGAAGGTTGTAACTTGGATAACCTCCTGCAAAAGTTTAGGCTGCTTGGAGGAACCAAGCTGCAGACAGGGCTGTGCTCAACAAGCTGGCACAGCCATGGGTGCTGATTCCCTCTGGGAATGATGTGAGTGGAGCTGAGCTTGGGGGTTAGGTTGGTACAAGCTTGATCCTGTTTGATCCAAAGCTGGGTGGGATGGGGAGCAGAGAGCAGTGGGCACAGAGCTGGTAGCAGACTCCAGATCATAGAATCATAGAATGGGAAGGTTGGAAGGGACCTCAAGGATCATCTAGTTCTAACCCCTTGCCATAGGCAGGGACACCTCCCACTAGTACAGGTCACTCAAGGCCTCATCCAACCTGGTCTTGAACACCTCCAGGGAGGTTGTGGAGCACAGAAGCACCCAACGTGATCTTTGATCACGTTGGGTGCTTCTGTGCTCCACAACCTCCCTGGGCAAACTGTGCCAGTGTCTCACCACCCTCAGCCTGTGCCAGTCTCTCACCACCCTCTCTGCAAAGAATTTCCTCCTCACATCCAGTTTCACTCTCCCCTCTGCCACTTCAAACTCATTCATCCTCCTCCTGGCATTCCAAGCCCTCCCCAGCCTTCTTGTAGCCCCCTTCAGACCCTGCAAGGTCACTCCAAGGTCTCCTGGAAGCCTTCTCCTCTCCAGGTTGCAGAGCCCCAACTCTCTCAGCCTATCCTCATGGGTTGGATTGGAAAGGACCTTAAAGGTCCTCCAGTTTCAACTCTCCAACCACACAGGCAGGGGCATGCTCCACCAGCCCAGGTCACTGAGGGTCTCATTCAACCTGACCTGGGACACCTCCAGGGAGGAGGCAGCCACAGCCTCCCTGGGCAACCTCTTCCAGTGTCTCTGTGGGGTTTAGCTATTAAAAGTGAATGGTTGCAACTCTCCCAGAGAGATTCCAGAGGGAAGCAGGACAGGTCAGCCAGCATAGAGAAGATCTCAGCAGGAAGGCAGTGGCAGCAGAGCCGGCGGGAGGTGGATTTACTCTTTGTGCTCCGCTGGCGCAATTAACATCTGCAGAACATCTGCTCCCCTGGATCCAGCTGTGCGAGGGCAGCGTGAGGTGGTGGCCCCACTGACCCACGTCCCCAGCAGCTGCAGAGCCACAGGCAAACACTCCATCACTCACTCGGGACAGGGGAAAGAAAAATAGAAGCCCAAATGGGTGCTGAGGTCCAGCTGCTACCCTTCACCCTTCACAGGCAGCTGCTGTGCCACCATCCTCTGCCTCCTTCACCACTGCTGCCTCACCAGCTCCTCCAAGTCTCCTCTCTGCCACTCTTCAGCCCGAGTTTTGGGGGTTTTTCCCTCTCTTGGAGTGAATGTTTTGGGAGGACAGATGCTGGTTATGGTTGTCAAAAGGGCTTGCAGACCGCAGCTGGCGACTATCACCTTGGGTCCTGCAGCTCCACAGGCAAAGAAGGAGAAATGAGTTGGGGGTGCTCAGGCTTGCTGGCAGCAGAAATGACAACGATGGGAGCTGTGGGGTTCAGCCAGGTCGTTCCTCCCGCGAGGGAGGGAAGGAGCAGATTGGATCTCCTTAAGACAGCACTTTACACCTGGCTAAAGAGAAAAGAGATGGAAATCGAGGAGTCCTTTGGGGGTCTTTTGACCGGGGAAGGAGGTGTAAGATAGAACTAAAGGTTTAAACCCCACAGCACCACGCGTGTGATGCTCACGGTCCCCGCTCAAGCTCGAGTTTGTGATCAGGTTTAATTGCCATTAAGGTAAACATATCTTAAAAGGTTATTTTCCTCCTCTGCAGGTCAATGGACCTAATGAAGCAGCTCTAAGTGGGTTTGAATTGCTCTGATTAGGTGCTTGATTTCCTGTTTGCCTCATGGAAATGGGTTTGGTCTTTCACAGCTAAGGTGGATAAAAAGCCCTGAAGGGTCTCCTTAGCTCCAGAAAGAGCTGAAACCCCCACCCCGGGCAGCTTCAGAGAAGGAGAAAGGTAAGAAACTCTCTGTTAAGCTCTCTTTATAGATATTTTCTATCCCATTTCTTTTCCTTATGATCTTAAAGCTTAGAAGGGACCTCTGGTGATCATCTACCGTGTTTAAGTGTCAGGCAACAGCCAGAGCAGGAACAATCCGAAATTGTGGCTGTTTTTTTCCCCCAAAAACGGACCTTTTTCTCAGGGGCTTTGTCAGAAAAAGACCTGCAGCAGGGCATGTGGCAGGTTGGAAAGAGAAAGACAATCAGAGGAGGGTTTGGTGCATGGCAAATATCAGGCTGGGATCTGCACCTGTGCAGGGAAATAAAGAGACATTGGTTCTTAGTTGCTTTTTGGGGACCTCCCAGCTATAGATAAAAAAGGAATCATGCTGGGGGGGAGGAGGGGAAGTTGCAGTGTTGCAGAGGGGATTGGGAAACCTTCACGTGGCACAAAAAATGCCACCAGTTGCTCCTGCTGCCGTGAAGAAGTCAAATCACAGGATTTAAACAGTGCAGATGTCGCAAATCCACAGCAAGCTCCTTGGCAGGCAGGGCTAGAAGAGCTCCACCACTCCAGCTCAGCACCACACAGGCAAAGGGCTCCTGTGTATCACCCACAGGTGCTTTAAAACCCCATCCTGAACGCAGGGAATGCTTCGTCCCCCCCCTCTCTGGGTACATTGTGCAGAGGAGGAGCACAGGCTCTGCTCAGCGGTGCCCTGTGCCAGGACAAGAGGCAATGGGGACAAGCTGGAGCAGAGGAGGACAAACATGGGAAAAGGAGGAAAAACTTTTTAACTGTGAGGTGACAGAGCCCTGGAGCAGGCTGCCCAGAGAGGTTGTGGAGTCTCCTTCTCCAGAAACAGTCAAACCCCACCTGGATGCATTCCTGTGTGTGACCTGCCCCAGGTGATTCTGCTCTGGCAGGGGGGGGGGTGGACTCTGGAGATCTCTGGAGGTCCTTTCCAGCCCCTAGCATTCTGTGCTGCTGGGACTTTCCTCTCTTAAAACGAAGGCTGCAATGCATTTCCCCCTTCCAGCATCACCCAGAATCACCTTAAGTGAGACTAAATGATTACCCAACTTAACTATTTTCAGACCCCCTCATCATAACTCACAATTTTATCTCCAATATAGGAAAGGACAAACAAACAAAAGGGGAAAACTTCTTTATTTAATGATTGTTTCCCTTTCTCCTGCATTTAAAATGCTCTTCAGGTTGTTTGTATTCCAGGATTTACTTCTGCTCTTGACACCCTCTGTAATTATTTGTGTTTTTATAGAGTGGTTTGGCTTGGAAGGGACCTTAAAGATCAGCCAGTTCCAACCCCTCTGCCACGGGCAGGGACACTTCCCACTAGCCCAGGTTGCTTTTTTTTTTCCCCTTGCTTTTAGCTCAAAGAGGTTTTTTTTTAAAGCAATATTCAGGATATTGCACTACTGCTTTTAAAGGCTTTCTTCAGCATTTCACCTACCTGAGACAATTTAACACATTTAGTGGTTTGCTCACTTAAGAGGAAAGGCTGAAAACCTTTGGAAGAGACATCACAAATTTCCAGATTAACCCTTCCCCACCCCCCCAAATAAAATAGAATGCAAACAACACCCAAACAGGGCAGATTTTTGCTCTCTCCAAAACAAGCATTGAGCTGCTTTAAAAGCAGAAATCGCTGCTCAGAGGGTTAAAGTTCTATCAACAGATCAATCACTTGGTGAAGGATGTGGTCGCTGAATCCTGCTTTAGCTCTTTTCGTTTCGGTCCTGTTGTTATTCCTGCTGCTAACAGCAGCTCTCGATTGAAATGGAGTTTCCAGAACCAGCTGCAAAGAGTGAGGTGAGGGACAACAAAAATCTGTGAGCCACGATTAAAGCCGGTGGCGTTAGGGAGTGCGGGGAGCTGGAAGTGTAATTAAAAGAGCTCAAATGTCCAAGGGCTGTTGAGCTGAGCTGTGGATGTGAGGACTGGGAACAGCTTGAAACTAATAAATCTTGGAATTCGATCCTGTCACTGCCCGTGGGATATTTGTCGGAACAGATATTCGCTGAGTGTGGCTTCCAATACCTTCCAGAAGGGATCCAGCCCACCGGAAAATCCCCCCCACACACACCCCAGAAATCAGCTCAGGCTCTTAAATCCTGCAACCCCCCAGGGCGGCAGAGCAGGATGCTGAATTCCCTGCCCTGATGATCTATGTTCCCCGTTCACATCCCTCCAGATTGACTCGAGCCTTAAAGCACAATGAAGCACCCAGAGGGTCAGCTTGTAAACACCCAGGAAGACAAAGCCTTTGCCTCCAGGAACGCACAACCCACAAAGAATTTGATGGCTACAATTAAAAAAAAAGAAAAAAAGTATAAGGAAACAACATTAAAAGCCACCACGGTGGGGAAGGGCATTGAAAAAAAAAAGGGAGGGAAAAATAAAGTCATTTAACGGGGAAGGGTTTTGTGGGATGGAGAAAGCTGCTGGGAGCACAAGGGCTGGAGAGACCTTTACAAGCACAGGCACGTGGCCACCCACCAGAGACCCTTCTGGGCTCACTGTGCCCTCACTTGTGCCACATTTCTCCTAGGGTCGCCCTCTGCTTCTGAACAGAGACAGCAGCCACGATGATGATGTCTTTCAAAGTCCTCTCTCTGCTCCTCGCCTCGCTGGGCTTTGTTTTGATGGAAGAGAACGTCTCAGGGTAAGCTTTTGGGAAGCTCACAGCCTGGGTTGAGCCTTTTCCAGCCCCACTACTGGAGGCAAATGGACTCTTTCTGTTGGCATCTGGGTAAATAGGTGAGAATGTGAGGATTGGACTGTTGGAGCAGGTCCAGAGGAGGCCACCAAGATGCTGAGAGGGCTGCAGCAGCTCTGCTGTGAGGACAGGCTGAGAGAGTTTGGGTTCTGCAGCCTGGAGAGGAGAAGGCTTCCAGGAGAGCTTGGAGTGGCCTTGCAGGGTCTGAAGGGGGCTGCAGGAAGGCTGGGGAGGGACTATTGACAAGGGCTGGGAATGGCAGGACAAGGGGAATGGGTTTGGACTGACAGAGGGGACACTGAAACTGGGTGTTAGGAGGAAGTTGTTTGCAGTGAGGGTGGTGAGAGACTGGCACAGGTTGCCCAGGGAGGTTGTGGAGCACAGAAGCATCCAATGTGATGGGGACCCAAGAGCTGGGGGTCAGGGGTGGGGTGAACAGGCTCTGCTCACTGCTGCCTGGGACAGGACAAGGAGCAGTGGATGGAAGCTGCAGCACAGGAGGTTCCAGCTCAGCACAAGTGAAACTTCTTGCCTTAAAGGGTCCCAGAGCCCTGGCACAGGCTGCCCAGAGAGGTTGTGGAGTCTCCTTCTCTGGAGCCTTTCCAGGTCTCCCTGGATGTGTTCTGTGTGCCCTGAGCTGCATTGTCTGGTCCTGTTCTAGCAGAGGGTTTGGGTTGGATGATCTCTTTGGGTCCCTTCCAACCCCTGACACCCTGGGACCCTGTGCTTGTCAGCAGCCCCCCAAAGCTCCTCTCCTTCCAGGCAGCCCAATCCGAGCTGCGGTTGCATCGGACAGCAAACCGCACCCCTGTTAGCCCTTTCTCTGGCCATCTCCTCCCATCACAGCCCAGGAACGAGGTCACCTGCCCCACGAAGCGCCCACCAAACCTCGCTGCCCACAGGGTACTGTGCGGTCCACCACGGGGCGAGCCGAGCCAAAGCCTCTGCGCTGCCTTGCGCTGAGCTGCGGCAGGTCTCAGCGTCCCTCTCTGCTCTTCCCCCAGCGTAAGCCTAAGAGCTCCCAGTGCCAGACCGCTGCAGAGGCGCTACTCCGAGGCCACCCTGGCAAGCGATTACAGCCGCACGATGGACAACATGCTGAAGAAGAACTTCGTGGAGTGGTTGCTCACCAGACGGGAGAAGAAAAGCGAGTGAGTGCCGGCGACTCGCAACGATCCCAGCGCGGAGCTGTCGTCGGGTAGCTGATGGCTGCAGAAGAATGCAGAGCCGAGGATGTTTTTCTTGGCTTGCAGCTGATTCTCCAGGGAGTTGCTTTTCTTTTGCTTGCTTGCTTTGATTTTTTTTTTTTTTTCCTTTTTCCTAAGCCTTTAGAAATATTTCTGCTCGCACACCGCAGCTCTGCCTGCCCCAAGAGCTCTCCGAACTGCTGCTGGATGAGCTGGGCGGGAGCTGGGGGTGGGCGGTTGTGGAAAAGCAGCATTTGGGCACCCTCTTGTGGCATCTCGAGCTGCTATGGTCCCGTTTCGCCCTTCCAGCAACATCATCGAGCCATACAAGAGGGAAGCTGAGCCCCAAGCACCAGCTGCGAACGGTCAGAGGTCGGATCTGGACACGCAGGAAGCCAAAGAGTTCTTCGCCTGGCTTCTGAAAGCCAAGAAAAATCAGAAGTGAGTGGGGGAGAACAGAAAGAGTGGTGGCAGGGAGGGGTGAGGTCCCCAAGCGTTGGTCAGCTGTTGAGGTTTGGAAGAGCTCTTTGAGACCATCAAGCTTCTGAAGGGCTGTTCTGGGGCAGGTATTGGTGGTAGGAAAATGAGAGGATTTTGATTTCCAAAGGCAATTTCCCTTTTTTTTTTTTTTTTTTTNCCAGCTGTAATTTTTCTTTTTTTTTTTTTTTTTTTTTCTGTTTTGAGAGAGAGGGAAAAAATGAGGATTAAAAAAAAAAAAAAAAGCTAAATCATTTCCTTCATTTTAGAATTGCTCACAAACTCCTCCATTTAAACCATTTAGATGGTTTGGGTCTTTTTTTTTTTTTTGGCTCAGCAAATGCCAGCACAGCCTCATCAAACCTCAACACTTTGAGGTTGAAGCTGAAGTTCATCAATCCACTCCTCTGACATCCTGAAGTCACTCTGACAGGGGGGTCCAAACCAACTGCTTTGACCTAATCAGAACAAAAGCTTTGGAAAAGCCTAATGAGGAAAAAAAAACCCAACAAAAAAACAAACCAAAAACCCCCTGGAACAAAGCAAACACAAAAGACACAAAGAAAGAAACAAAAACCCATCCCAAGATTAATTTTTTTTTCTTTTTTTTTCCCCCCTCTTTTTTCTTCTTTTCTACTTCTGCAAAACATTTTTGAGTTGATCAACTCAACCCATGCAGGGGAGGAAAAAAAAGATGCCTCTGGCTCACCCCCTCAGCATTCTTAAATCATAGTCCTAGAATGGGTTAGGTTGGAAGGGATCTTTTCTCCAGTCCAACTCTCTTGCACTCAGCAGGGATACCCCCAACTTAGGTCAGGTTGTTGGGGGTCTGAGTAGTGTTGCCAGGGGTGGGCATCTCTCACCTCTCTTGGCAACCTGGGCCAGGCTCTCACCACCCTCAGCATGACAAATTTCTTCCTCCTCTCCAGTCTGAGTCTCTCTCTTTTAGTTTCAAACCATCACTTCTTGTCCTGGCACACCAGACCCTGCTCAAATGTCTACCTAAGCTTTCTGACTGACCCCTTCAAGCCCTGAAAGGCCACCAGAAGGTCTCCCTGGAGCCTTCTTTTCTCCAGCCTATCCAACCCAACCTCTCCCAGCCTGGCCTTGCAGGAGTTCCATCCCTTCCATCATGTTGGTGTCTTCTGGGATCTGCTCCAGCAGGTCTATGCCCTTGCATTGGGGGCTCCAGAAGTGGACAGAGCGCTCCAGGTGAGGTCTGACCAGAGCAAAGCAGCACAGCAGAATCCCCTCCCTTAAAGAAACAACTTATGGCAGGGGGTTGGAACTAGATGATCCTTGAGGTCCCTTCCAACCTTACCATCCTATGATTCTATAACCTGGTTCTTCCCTCCTACTGCTACTACAAATTCCTGCTGTCAAAACTTGGTCACCTAAATGTGAAGCCATGCAGGAGAGATGCTGCCTGCCCCAGGAGGAATATCTGAGTTGGTTTCTGAGGTGATGAACAGAGACTTGAGCACAGACAGCTCCATCTAAGCATGAGGAGGAACTTTGTTTTCTTGCTGTGAGGGTGGTAGAACACTGGAGCAGGCTGCCCAGAGAGGTCTCCACCTCTGGAGTCATTCAAAACCCACCTGGACACCATCCTGTGCAACCTCCTCTAGGTCACCCTGCTCTAGCAGGAGGGTTGGACTTAGATGATCTCCAGAGTTTCCTTCCAACCTTTATTGGTCTCTGATTCTGATCTCTCTGAGCGTCCCTGGCAAAGGACAGAGATTATTTTGTTGGGTTTTTTTGAAGCTGTTATGATCTTAAAACCATCCTGATCATGGTAATGATGGCAACAGGAGCTTGCAGGGACCAGGTACCTCTGGGCAAGGTTAACCAAGCCCGGATGGAGTTGTTCTGTTGCAGCATCATTTCCAGAGCCATCTGGCCGTGAGCATGCTGAGTGCATCTCCACCCTGCAAGGCTTTGTGCTGTGTCAGCACATCCACAGCCTGTCAATAGCTTGGTTCACCTCCCCCCACCCCTCCCCAATCTGAGCTTATGTCACAAATGTTCAAACAGCAAATTAAACACAAGGGGGAGGGGGGGAGGGAAAGAGAATGTGAAAAAAAAAAAATTGGTTTTAGGCACTTTCTATGTTTAA
>VWZE01020309.1:0-11172 GCA_013396675.1 Eubucco bourcierii
GCCAGTTCAAACCCATTCCTCCTCCTCCTGTGATTACTGTCAGGGCTGGAAGGGATCTCAAGGACCATCCAGCTCCAACCCCCCTGCAGTCAGCAGGGACACCTCCAACTAGAGCAGAACAAGGGAAGAAATTAAGAACTATCAGTTCTGGAAGTCAGAAGCTACTGAGCAAGGCAGTCCTTACCAGACCAGGTTTGTTCTGTCCTCTATCTGCACTCCCTCCAAGGCTTTGATTCATAAACTGCCTCCCCATTTCTGCCCAGCCCCCTCCCAGAAGGGGAGAAGTCTTTCTTGGAAGATGGGAGCAATCAGCCCTTCTTTTGTTAGGTCCTACCTGAGAAGGTAATTCCAAGCCCTTGTCAATAGTCCCTCCCCAGCCTTCCTGCAGCCCCCTTCAGATCCTGCAAGGCCACTCCAAGCTCTCCTGGAAACCTTCTCCTCTCCAGGCTGCACAGCCCCAACTCTCTCAGCCTGTCCTCACAGCAGAGCTGCTGCAGCCCTCTCAGCATCTTGGTGGCCTCCTCTGCACTGCCTCCAACACTTCCATGTCCTTCCTGTGCTGGGGGCTCCACAACTGCACCCAGGACTGCAGCTGGGGTCTGAGGAGAGCAGAGCTAAGGGGCACAATCCCCTCCCTTGCCCTGCTGGCCTTGCTCTCCACTCCTATATCCTTGCTCTCCTCTCCTGAAAGACTTATGTTTGTGCAGGATGATTCAGCAAGCAGTGCTTTAGCCTCTAAGTCTGGCTTCTAATCCACTCTCTCAAAACTCTTGACTTGCATAAAGAGTTTTCAAACTGAAAGAAAAAACAAACCAAAACCCAAACCAAAAAAAACTTTCAGCTCTGGTCACTTCTTTCCCCCAAGCCATGCAGAAACAGCCTCCAGCAGTCTATAAATGGGAGCGTCGCTGCTGCAGTCCCAATCCAGATACTCTGGATGAGGGAAGATTTTTAGACACCTTCATTTGGGAGCACTTTTCTAAGGAGCCCAGCACCAGCTTGAGATTGCACTCCACTAATCTCTCTACAGATTGGATATTATCCTGCACAGCTTGGAAACACACTGCACACAGTGAAGCACAAGCTAAGAACGGGAGCGAGAATCTGCCTGAGCTCTCTCACAGCTCTAAACAGATGTACTGGTTTGAGTCTGGAAGCAATATTTTACAGCAATGATTGCTTCTCAGAGAGGGCCAAGTGCAGGTACACATGAAAAGCAGTGCCCCAGTTTGCCTGCAGGCTCTTGGTGGTTTGTAAACTCTTGATCAGGAGAACCAGGACGTTATCATCACCAGATGAAGGACACCTTAGCTGTGCTGATACACCCTACCTGCTGAACACCACAACTCAAACTGCATTACTGAGCTGCTGTCAAAACTGGATCTCTACAGCCCACAAGCCTTCAAAGGAATAAAGTGTAAAGCAGCACAAAGGAAAGATGAAATAACAGAACTGAGAAAGGGAGGAGAGGGCAAAGTGCCCCTCCACATCTTACTTTTTCTGGTGAGAAGTTGTGCGGCGAGTGCAGAAGACAGCGACTATCACCACGACCACAATGGTGATCACTCCCACAGACACTATGATCACAAGCAGCATGTTGCTGTCCAGGGGAGAAGTAGGACTTCCATGGGGACTGTTACTGCCTGCAAGAGTTTGAGATGGGAGAAAGGAAGTGTGAAAAAAAAACCAACCAAACATCAAAAGCAAACAGCACAGGCAGCTGCTCCCAGAACTGTAGAGAGCATAGAATGGGAAGGTTGGAAGGGACCTCAAGGATCAGCCAGTTCCAACCCCCTGCCATAGGCAGGGACACCTCCCACTAGCACAGCTCACTCAAGGCCTCCTCCAACCTGGCCTTGAACACCTCCAGGGAGGTTGTGGAGCACAGAATCATCCAATGGGATCAAAGATCACAATGGGTGATTCTGTGCTCCACAACCTCCCTGGGCAACCTGTGCCAGTGTCTCACCACCCTCACTGCAAACAACTTCCTCCTAACATCCACTTTCAATCTCCCCTCTGACACTCCAAACCCATTCCCCTTGTCCTGCCATTCCCAGCCCTTGTCAATAGTCCCTCCCCAGCCTTCCTGCAGCCCCCTTCAGATCCTGCAAGGCCACTCCAAGCTCTCCTGGAAGCCTTCTCCTCTCCAGGCTGCAGAGCCCCAACTCTCTCAGTCTGTCCTCACAGCAGAGCTGCTGCAGCCCTCTCAGCATCTTGGTGGCCTCCTCTGGACCCACTCCAACACTTCCATGGCCTTCCTGTGCTGGGGGCTCCAGAACTGCACACAGGACTCCAGGTAGGCAGAGGAGAGAGAGGGTTTGGCTGCAGGATTTCATTTGAAGTTCTTGCTTATTTTTTGTCATTTACCAACTGTGTTTCTGTGAAACTGTGAAATCTCTAGGATGCTTTACAGAGCCATTTCCATATGGGACTCACACTCCCATCCAGATCTGAAGGGGTCTACAGGAAGGTTGGGGAGGGACTATTGACAAGGGCTTGGAATGGCAGGACAAGGGGAATGGGTTTGCAGTGGCAGAGATTGAAAGTGGATGTTAGGAGGAAGTTGTTTGCAGTGAGGGTGGTGAGACACTGGCACAGGTTGCCCAGGGAGGTTGTGGAGCACAGAATCACCCAATGTGATCTTTGATCTTTGGTCCCATTGGGTGATTCTGTGCTCCACAACCTCCCTGGAGGTGTTCAAGGCCAGGTTGGAGGAGGCCTTGAGTGCCCTGTACCAGTGGGAGGTGTCCCTGCCTATGGCAGGGGGTTGGAACTGGCTGATCCTTGAGGTCCCTTCCAACCTTCCCATTCTAGGATTCTATGAAGGATTTCTTCCTAATCTCCAGGCAGCATTTTCAGGAGGAAGCAGCACCACTCAGTGACCCACCAAAAGACACTGCACTGCAAGGGAAGCTCCACTTACCCCCAAGGGGTGGTTTGTAGTCTGCTCCGATGTCCGTTGCGCGATTTCCCTTCCCTGCGGCTCCCGAGGCTGGAAAGTGGCAGATGTGTAATTATAGACATACACAGACACAGGAACAGCATTCCAAAAGCAGCTCTTTCACAACCCCTCTGAGTAGCTTTGTTTCTTCCCTCCCTCACTAAAACCATTTGGCTTTGACCAGCAGCTGTGTTTCTGCAAGAAGAAAACCACTCCTTCAGAATTGCTGCTCCATGATTACCTTCCAAGCCTCGCTGCTTGCTGACGTGAGCTTAGCAGCCTCTGGTGCTGTTCATCTGTGAAACAGAAACATGATCTGCAGCAGTGCATGGCTGTGGACTGAGGCACATGGCTTTGCCCTGCTTGGACAGGCAGTTCATCACCTTGAAGCAGTAATCACAGAACCACAGAAATACTCTAGGCTGGAGAAGCCCCTCAGGATCACCAAGGCCAAGCCAGATCCCTGCTCTGCAAGGCTCACCCTAAACCATAGCCCCAAGCACCACATCTAAGCCACCTTTAAACATGTCCAGGGTTGGGGACTCCACCACCTTCCTGGGCAGCACATTCCAGTCCCTGACCACTCTTGCTGGCAACAAATTCTTCCTCATCTCCAGTCTGAACCTACCCAGTGGCAGCTTGAGGCCATTGCCTCTTGTCCTATCACTAATGCCCTGTGAGCAGAGACCAGCAGCAGCCTCTCCACAGCCTATTTCAGGTAGCTGTAGGCAGTGATGAGCTCTGCTCTCAGCCTCCTCTGTTTCACACTAAACCTCCCCAGCTCCTTCAGTCTCTCCTCACCAGATTTATCCCCCAGGCCCTTCCTTGCCCTCCTCTGCACTGCCTCCAGCACCTCCACATCCCTCTTGTACTGAGGTGCTCAAAACTGAACCCAACCCTCGAGGTGTGGGCTCCCCAGAGCAGAGTCCCAGGGGACAATCTCCTCCCTGCTGCTGCTGGCCACAGCATTTCTGACCCCAGCCAGGATGCCTTTGGCTTTCTTTGCCACCTGGGCACTCTGCTGCCTCATATTCAGCTGCTTGTCAATTACAACCCCCAGGCCCCTTTCTGCTGACACTTTTCCAGCCACACTGCCCCAAGCCTGTAGTGTAGCTTGGGGTTGTCGTGGCCCAAGTGCAGGACCTGGCATTTGGCCTTGTTGAAGCTCATCCCCATGGATTCACTCCAAGTCCCTCTGCAGAGCTTCCCTTCCCTCATGCTGATCAACACTAGGACAGATGTCTTCTCCTCATGCCTAGCTAACAGTGGAAGACTGGAAACAGGTGGAGGATCAAAAGCATAGCACAAACACTATTAAGTCCCTGCCTGTCCCTGTTTGCTTTCAGCTTCTCCCTGTTCTTCTCTGTTGGCTTCACCTTCTCCACAAGTGACAAAGTAGCACTACAAAAAGGTTTCTGGTGAGACCTCCTTGCAAAGCTTGAGGTTCAATAGGTTGACAATGGAAGCAAACCCATCTGTGCCTTAATTACTGCAATCAGCAATTACTACAACCAATTACACAGCTCCTCCTGAACCTCAGTGACTGCTGGTGGGCTCCAAGGTGCCAAATGCAAGAGCTGACCTCCCAGCTGACAACTGTCACACAGTCATTGAGTGGCAGGGGTTGGAAGAGACCTCTAGAGATCACCCAGGCCAAACCCCCTGCCAGAGCAGGATCATAGAATCATAGAATGGGAAGGTTGGAAGGGACCTCAAGGATCAGCCAGTTCCAACCCCCTGCCATAGGCAGGGACACCTCCCACTAGCACAGCTCACTCAAGGCCTCCTCCAACCTGGCCTTGAACACCTCCAGGGAGGGAGCAGCCACAACCTCCCTGGGCAACCTGTGCCAGTCTCTCACCACCCTCACTGCAAACAACTTCCTCCTAACATCCAGTCTAAATCTCCCCTCTGCCAGTTTAAGCCCATTGCCCCTTGTCCTGTCATTGCAGGACCTTGTAAATAATCCTTCCCCAGCCTTCCTGTAGGCCCCCTTCAGATACTGGAAGGCTACTATCAGGTCCCCTCAAAGCCTTCTCTTCTCCAGGCTGAAGAGCCCCAACTCTCTCAGCCTGTCCTCAGGGCAGGTCACACAGGAACAAATCCAGGTGGGTCTTGAAAGTCTCCAGAGAAGAAGGCTCCAAAACCTCTGTGGGCAGCCTGCTCCAGGCCTTCAGCACCCTCACAGTAAAGAAGTTTCTCCTTATGTTGAGGTGGAACCTTCTGGGCTCCAGCTTGTATCTGTTGTTCCTTGTCTTACCACTGGGCACCACCACACAGAGCCTGACACCTTCCTCCTGACCCCCACCCCTCAGATATTGATAGACACTGCTAAGGTCCCCTCTCAGCCTTCTCTTCTCCAGACTGAACAGCCTCAGAGCTCTCATCCTTCCTTCACAGAAGAGATGTCCAAGTCCCTTCATCATAGAATCACAGAATGGGAAGGTTGGAAGGGACCTCAAGGATCATCCAGTTCCAACCCCTTGCCATAGGCAGGGACACCTCCCACTAGTACAGCTCACTCAGGGCCTCCTCCAACCTGGCCTTGAACACCTCCAGGGAGGGAGCAGCCACAACCTCCCTGGGCAACCTGTGCCTGTGTCTCACCACCCTCACTGCAAACAACTTCCTCCTGACATCCAGTCTAAATCTCCCCTCTGCCACTTCAAACCCATTGCCCAAGATCATCCTCTTGGCTCTCCATTGGACTTTCTCTAGCAGATCCCTGGAGCCCCAAACTGGACAGAGTATTCCAGCTGTGGTCTCACCTCTTTGCACTCCAACAAGTAACTTTCCTCTTCCCTAATTCAGGTCTCATTTAGATCACTCACTGCCACAGCAAGACACATGAATCACAATCACAAGATCACCTCTCATGTCAAGCCCTCTCTTGAGTCAGCAGAAGGCTTCCCACAGCTACACACACAACCCCCTGGCTCCTACACTGCTCTGCTTTCATTAACATGCCCTAATGCCCAATTACCACTAATGAGGAAAGCAACCATAGCAGGGAAAACCACCAGCAAGATGCAAGGAACAACATTCCTCTTGGCAGAGAAATCCCTAAGCCTCTGCACCTTTTTTTCCCCACTGCATTACAAAAACCCCAAACCACAAAATCATCCCCCAAAGGCTGCAAATTCAGCAGTTTCACACTCAGGAAATGGAGTTTCTTAGTCCAGAATCCACCAGCAGTAGGTGTTAAGGGATGTGTAACAAATGGAAATGGTGAATCTGAAGTCAAACCCCAGAATCCCAGCGTGGTGAGGGTTGGAAGGGACCTCTGGGGATCATGCAGTCCTGCTAAAGCAGGGCCACCCACAGCAGCCTGCCTGGGATCACAATGTCCAGGTGGGGTTGGAATCTCTCCAGAGAAGGAGAAGAACCTCTCTGGGCAGCCTGTTCCAGGCCTCCAGCACCCNGGATCATGCAGTCCTGCTAAAGCAGGGCCACCCACAGCAGCCTGCCTGGGATCACAATGTCCAGGTGGGGTTGGAATCTCTCCAGAGAAGGAGAAGAACCTCTCTGGGCAGCCTGTTCCAGGCCTCCAGCACCCTCACACCAAACAAGTTTCCCCTCCTCTTCAGATGGAACCTTCACATCCATTGCCCCTTCTTCTGTCACCTGGCACCACTGGCAGGAGTCTGGCCCCATCCCCTTGCCCCCCACCCTTTAGCTCTTGCTGAGCACTGATCAGACCTCAGATCCCCTGTGGGGCTGCTCTTCTGCAGGCTCTCACCCCAGGGCTCTCAGCCTTTCTCTACTCACAGAGATGCTCCAGGCCCCTCAGCAGCCTGCCCTGGCCTCTCTCCAGCAGTTCTTTGTCTCTCTTGAACTGGGAACCCCAGAACTGGACACAATCCTCTAGATGTGGCTTCACTAGGGCAGAGCAGAGTGGGAGGAGAACCTCCCTTGACCTGCTGGCTCCACTCCTCTTAACACACCTTAAAACTCTGTTGGCCTTCTGGCCAAGGGGACACATTGCTGGCTCATGGTGAACTTCTTGCCCACCAGCACTCCCAGCTCCTTCTCTGCAGAGCTGCTTTCCAGCAGTTCATCCCTCACAGAATCACAGAACAACAGGGGCTGGCAGTGACCTCCAAAGCTCAGCCAGTCCAAGCCCCCTGCAGAGCAGGATCACCTACAGCAGATCACACAGGAACACCTCCAGGCAGGGTTGGAATAGCTCCAGAGAGGGAGACTCCACAACCCCCCTGGGCAGCCTGTGCCAGGCTTCTGTCTCCCTCACAAGGGAAAAATCCCTGCTCATGTTTCCATGGAGCTTCCTATGCCTCAGCTTCCACCACTGCCCCTTGTGCTGGCATTGGGCATCACCCAGCAGAGCCTGGCTCCAGCCTCCTGGTACTCAGCTTTACATCTTTATAAACATTCATGAGGTCACCTCTCAGGCTCCTCCTCTCCAGGCTAAAGAGTCCCAGCTGCCTCAGGCTGTCCTTGTAACAGAGCTGTTCCATCCCCTTCACCTTTGTGGCTCTGTGCTGGACTCTCTCCAGCAGTTCTATGTCCCTCTTGAACTGGGGGGCCCAGAACTGGACACAGTGCTCCAGATGCAGCCTCAGCAGGACAGAGCAGAGGGGCAGGAGAACCTTTCTCCACCTG
This sequence comes from Eubucco bourcierii, assembly GCA_013396675.1. Taxonomy (NCBI): domain Eukaryota; kingdom Metazoa; phylum Chordata; class Aves; order Piciformes; family Ramphastidae; genus Eubucco; species Eubucco bourcierii. The sequence goes on from VWZE01020309.1 coordinate 7,565, forward strand.
CTAACCACAGCCCTTCTAACCCACCCCAGGCTGGCATTGCCCCTCCTGGCCACCAGAGCACATTGCTGGCTCATGGGCACCCTCCCATCCACTAGGACCCCCAGAGCCTTTTCCCCTTCACTGCCTTCCACCCCAGGTTGGCCTTCAGTCCTCAACCTACACTGCTCCCTGGGGTTGTTCTTTCCCAGGTGCCAGACTCACACAGCACTGTCCTGCTGCAGGAGGTTGTCCCTCCCCAGGTGCAGGACCCTGCCCTTGCCCTTGTTGAACTTCATGAGGTTCTCTTCACCCATCCCTCCAGGCTGGCCAGGCCTGAATGGCAGCACAACCTGCTGGTGTCAGGCAGTGTGGTAGCAAAGCTGTAGCTGAGTCTCTGTGAGGGTGATCACATAGCACTGATCTCAGCCCAGGGAGGGGGAGAAGGAGGCAATGTTACACCAGCTAGCAGTTAAGCACAGTGTAAAATAAAGCAGAAGGCACCTTGCAGGACAGCTCTGTAAAGAAAAAGACATTTTGCAGCTGCCAGGCTAGAAAGGACACTGAGGGTTGCAAACTCTTGAAGTGTTGGCTGACTAATTTTGCAGCAGCAAGGAAATCATTTAGTAATCATTTTAACCAGCTGGTGTTTGAGGTGGGGCCACCTGCCAGAGCAGATAACTTGCACCAAAGAGATGAGGGAAAAGCAGCCAAGATGAATGTTCTGACTCACTCAACCTGGCACTGCAGAGCTCTGTTGGGGCAAGCAGAGAAGCTGTGGGAGAAAAGGGGATGGAATAAAAATAACTGATGGTATTTTCAAAGGACAAACAGGCACCCTGCAGGGTTTTAGTGCAGCAGCTGGAGCCCTAACGCTGGCAAGGTGATGGGAAAGGTGTGGGGGTGGGTGCCATACCCCTTGCCCATCTTCCTGTCTTATTGAAAGCAGGCATTTTCAAACAAACTGCATGTCAGGCTAGACATTGGGTTGGTAACAGTAACCATGCAGCCAACACTATTTTTAGACCTCCAGAAAACACCTCCCTGAGTCTTCTACAATGCCAGGTTTTAAAAATAGCCAACGTGGCACACATTAACAAGATTAACAACTAATTAACTGATAAGAAGAAGAATGATAATTGCAGATTTGTTATTCATGGGGGGATGTTGCTAATGAGTTCTGCAAAGACCTTGGCTTGGCCAAGAGTAATTCAATCTCCTTAATATCAAGAAAGAAAATTAAAATAATTGTTCCCGAAGTTAAGAGCTAATAAAAGAGCAGATAATAAGAGAGACAAAGGCACCTGCACAGCCCAAGCTGTGCTACACCTGGGTGCAGCAGGCTGAGCTGAGGGGGTTTAGCAGGCTCCCTGCAATCCCCCTCAGCCATGTCTATACTCAAACAGCAGGTTTGATATCCCCTCTGCATGGATAGAACCACAGAATGGCTTGGATTGGAAGGGGCCTTCAAGATCAGCCAGTTCCAACCCCCCCTGCCATGGGCAAGGACGCCTCCCACCAGCCCAGGTTGCTCAAGGCCTCATCCAGCCTGGCCTTCAGCACATCTGGGGCGGTAGCCACAACCTCCTTCACCAACTTGTGTCAGTGTCTCATCACTCTCACTGCCAAGAATTTCTTCCTCATCTTCTCTCTCAGCTTCCCCTCTCCCAGCTCAAAGCCATTGTCCCTCGCCCTGTCACCCCCAGCCCTTGTCAAAATTCCCTCCCCAGCTCTCCTGGAGCGCCTTCAGGTACTGGAAGGTTGCTCTAAGGTTTCCCTGCAGCTTTCTCTTCTCCAGCCTGAACGGACACAGCTCTCCCAGCCTGTCCCTACAGGGGAGCTTCTCCAGCCTCTGATCATCTTTGTGACCTCCTCTGGACCCTCTCCGGCAGCTCCAGGTCCCTCTTGTGCTGGGTTCCCCTCCAGCTCTTCTTCAGGCACTGGAAGGCTGCTCTCAGGTCTCCCTGGAGCCTTCTCTTCTCCAAGCTGATAAAAATGCTGTTCTGCTCAGATGATAAAACCACTGGAAGGCAGCAGGACAGGGAAGGCAGCGGCACAGGCAAGGCAGGGGCACAGGTAAAGCACAGGGAAGGCAGCGGATCAGGCAAGGCAGGGGCACAGGGAAGGCAGTGGCAGAAGGAAGGCAGCGGCACAGGGACGGCAGCGGCACAGGCAAGGCAGGGGCACAGGCAAGGTAGCGGCAGAGGGAAGGCAGCGGCAGAGGGAAGGCAGCGGCAGAGGGAAGGCAGCGGCGCAGGGAAGGCAGCACAGTCCTGCCCCAGAGCTTGCAGCCACCCCTGGCAGTGTCTACCTGCACAGTGGCTCGGGGTAGCCTGACACTGTCACTTGGCTGCTCATTCCCACACAGGTGCTGCAAGATACAGAGTCCAGTTTTCAAAACGAGACAAACTTCAGCTGCCCAAAAGGTGGTTTGAGAATGAGTTAAACCCAGGTGGAGGTCAGTCACAGGTGGCGTTCCTCAGAGCTCAGTGCTGGGGCCACGTCTCTGTCACATCTTGATCTTGGCCAAAGCACCTCCCCTATAGGACAAGGTGGGAGAGTTGGGACTGTTCAGCCTCCAGGGAGACCTTAAAGCAGCCTTCCAGTACCTGAAGTGGGCTCCAGGAGAGCTGGGGAGGGACTTTTGACAAGGGCTGAGAGTGCCAGGATGAAAGGCAATGGTTTTGAGCTGGGAGAGGGAAGACTGAGAGTGGTCATGAGGAAGAAATTCTTGACAGTGAGGGTGGGGAGACACTGGCACAGGTTGCCCAAGGAGCTTGTGGCTGCCCCCTCCTCAGATGTGCTGAAGGCCAGGTTTGGATGAGGCCCTGAGCAACCTGGGCTGGTGGGAGGTGTCTCTGCCCATGGCAAGGGTTGGAAGTTTCAGTTCTGGGATTCTGTGATTTCCTTCTTCAACAAGGAACAGTTTAATGGAACATGGAGTTGAAATTGTGTTGTTTTAGCTTGGCAGCCTCCACCTTGTCCGTCAGCTCTCTGCAGCCACACAACCTGCAGCCTTTGTGTTGCTTCAGGATAGTTTTTCTAAGAGCAGTGGACACCTCAGCTTTGCTTTTGTGCCAGCAACTTCTACCAGTACCAGCTCCATGCTACACAAGTGTGTGGCAGGACAACAAAATGTGCTTAATGCAGAGAAAAACATGCAAGCAGGGGACAGAAAAAAGGATCACTAAGGCCAGAGGGTCAATCCCATTGCAGTTTTGCTCCTTCCCAGTCCCAGGTAACTCTGCCACTGCTTCCTGGAAGACACAATCCTGATGTGGGTGATGCTGTCACAGAGCAGCCTCTTCTGCTCTTCAGCTCACCCTCTCCTTTCCCACCTTTCAACACACTGCCATGACTTAAAATCTTAGAGGGATTCTGAACCAAAACTCTCTTGGCCTTGGGGGTTTCTGACTTATGACCTCAAAGGGATTCTGAACCAAAACTCTCTTGGCCTTGGGGGTCTCTGATTTATGACCTTAGAGGGATTCTGAACCAAAACTCTCTTGGCCTTGGGGGTTTCTGATTTATGACCTTAGAGGGATTCTGAACCAAAACTCTCTTGGCCTTGGGGGTCTCTGATTTATGACCTTAGAGGGATTCTGAACCAAAACTCTCTTGGCCTTGGGGGT
>VWZE01020310.1:3769-26723 GCA_013396675.1 Eubucco bourcierii
GTTGAGCTTTTCATCAACCCAGACTCCAAGGTCCTTTTCCTCAGGGCTGCTCTCCAGCCATTCACCACCCAGCCTGTATTTGTGCTTGGGATTGTGCCTACCCAGGTGCAGGACCTTACACTTGGCCTTATTGAATTTCATCAGGTTGGCCTGGGCCCAACTCTCCAGCCTGTCCAGGTCCCTCTGGATGGCATCCCTGCCCTCTAGCAAGTCGACTGTGCCACACAGCTTGGTGTCACCTGCAAACTTGCTGAGGGTGCACTCCATTCCTCTGTCCATGTCACTGACAAAGATGTTAAACAGCACTGGTCCCAGCACTGACCCCTGAGGGACACCACTTGGCACTGGGTGACAGTAATAAACTGTTACTTTCTCAGTGATGACCTACCTTTGCTTCTGAAGTATCAAAAAGGGATGTAGAGTTTACAAGCCATTAAGATTCAGATACATTTAGAAACCTAAACCCTGAAATCCCACTTCCCTAACCATAAAAGACAATCAAAAGAGTGTGTCTCAGTTAGCTCATACAGTTACTTTAAAAACACCTATGACATCAATGTGTCCTGTTTGCACACGTATCTATCGTGGTGTACGAACAACTGCTTGAAGAAAAAAACTGTTCATGAAGTTAATTTCAAAATTGAGGTTTATGTCAACAAATATTTTGCATAAATTAGCCTCCTATAAATATTTTCTTCTCCATGTCTGTGGGCTAATAGTTTGTAATAATCAAAACTGTAGTTACTGCTCTTTCACATTTATAATCTATCTATATATTGTACTTTAAAATAAGACTTTTTTTTTGCACTATCAAGGGTGAGGATATGAATCTTAATTTTGCATTTCTCAGTGTTTAGAAATTTAAATGTAACAATTTCCCATATTCAAGAACTACTACACAAATTAATTGCCACAATGCAGGTAAGGTTTTGTTTCTGCTAAATAACTAGAAGAAAAAGAGGGGCTAGAAGTACCTCCTGACTTTACAAAAACTGTCAGGAAAATCAGGTTAAGTATTGTTCCAGTATAGCACTCAAACACTACAGGTGCCTGAGGTGCAAAGGGCTACTTAACTACTGGTTCAAGCTGACAATTTCTGTCTGTCTCTTAGTGTGCAAGCTTAATTACATTCTTTCCATCATACAGTACCTTAAAACTTCAGTATATTCATTACACAGCACACTTGAGTCCTTGGTGATCAGAGTCCCCTGCCCACCAGCTTCACACTCCAAATAATTCTGTGCTCTGAAGAGTTTCAAGATCAGAAGAGGAAAACCAGGCAAATTACATTCCTTTTCTCAAGAAGTATTTAAGGTAAAAAGAAAGTACATCTGCTCGTAAGACAGAAGTTCCACTTTCATCTCTATAAGGAGGTGAAAAACATACTTTCAAATGAATGCTGGTGAAAATAATCTGGAAAGTAGTGTATTTACTCCAGCAGCTTTCATCTTTTCTCTCCCATTCTCTGCCTTCAAACACATGGGAAGGATGTACAGCTACATTCTACAATCAGGATATAACCCTCTATTGAGCCCTTGGTCTTCACCTTTTGACTACATCCATGACAGAACTCCTGAGCATAGCAAGAAAGAGGGTAGAAGACATTCTCACCACCATGGATGGGATTCTGTGCTGCAATTAATTGGCAGGAGTTAGTGTTATTAGTGTAAGCGAGAGAGTGGCATTAGTGTAAGGTGACATACATCCTGTGTTCAATCCACACAACTTGCTTGAACACATATTTCAGAGTAATTTCTCCTAAAGATCTTAGTCTCAGTCTATACGTAAGAAAAGGTTCAGTCTCTGCTTATACTTCAGTCCTTAGCTCTAGCCTTGAAAAAATTCAGTGCAGCCAGTCTGTGGAGTCGAAGAAGAATCTGGAGATGGCAACGGTAATTCCACAGCACCATTTTGGTCGGAAAAGACCTTTAAGATCATCAAGTTCAACTGTGAACCCAACACTGATAGGTCACCACTAAATCATGTCCCTCAGCACCATGTCTATGCATCTTCTAAATACCTCCAGGGATGGTGACTCCGTTACTTCCCTGGAAAGCCTGTTCCAATATTCACAATTCTTTTGGTGAATAGATTTTTCCTAAAATCCAATGCAAACTTCAATTGGTGCAACATGAGGCGATTTCCTCTTGTCCTACAGCTTGCTGCTTGAGTAGACTTATCCCTACCTTGCTACAGTCTCCTTCCAGGTAGTTGTGGTAAGGTCTCCCTTGAGCCTCCTTTTCTCCAGGCTAAGCAATTCAAGTTCATGATACAGTAGAGGCCATCACTGGCTAAGCAGCACAGATTCAAAAAGAATTTTACAATTATAGAAAATACTCTGAGAATCAGGGAAAAAATTTTGATTGAAGAAAGATATTTTCAAAGATCCAGGTAAAGAAGCAGGAAATACACCCCACAGGCACTCTGCAAAAATGCCAAAAGAATTCGCATTTACATTGGCATCAATTTCCTCAAGCTATGACTGCTGTGGAAGTTATCACCACAAGTTATTTTATTCCTTATTGTTATTCACTGCCTCTTTCTCTTTATAGACATCAATAAAATGAGGCTAGAGTGGTCTAGCTTTGCAAGACAGTTCACAAAAAAATACAGTACTCAGAGTAAATGGAGGAAAATTAGTAACTGAAATAAGTGTAGTCCTGCAGAAACCCCCTCGCTTTTATGAATCACTGTCAGGGGACTGCTTCTGGATTTTGCTGTCACTGTTTTTGAACATATGCATTGACATTTAAGCCAACACAATTCATTGTATTAAAAAGGTCAGGTGCTTCGTACAGTTGCAAAACACTGTATGTAATTTTCTGTCACTATTAAATCTGAAGTTTATGACTGATGCATTCTCCCAGCCAATTAGCTTAAAATCTGAGTTACAGGACCTCACTTAATAAGAAAGAACTTAATTAAATAAATTCAAATTGCACCTCATAGTTTTGCTTCCTATTGAAGAAAAGCTCCTACATAAGCAATAGAATACAAACAAGATCTTTGGAGAGAACAACCAAAAGAAATACCATGAATTATATTGGATCTGTGACCACAGATACAATAAGAAGATCTGTTTTTCATTTACTATAATGTAACTATTCTCAGCCTTGATCACTGAACATATCTCAGGAACCTATTCTTGTTTTGGTTCTTCAAAGCAACAATTATATAAGCAAGAATGACAAAAGATTGCTGATGTTTTAGCTTCCAAATTCTAAATTTCCAGTAAATGGTTCAACTGTTCTCAAACAAAAGCAGTCAACTAAATCAGCTCAACATGTCAAGCCACCAAAAAGTTCATCTACCAGAAACTAATTTTAACTAATTTACTTTTTGTTTAGATATCCAAATCAAAACTTTTCAGCACACATCCTTGCATACAAGCCAAAAAATAACAAGACAAATGAATAGGTCTGCATTGCATATTGCAAGTGGTGTCAGACAAGTTGCTGGCCCACATTTTTTACATATTTATATATATTTTTGTGTATTTTACATAGGTAATTTTCTGAAAAACTATTTGTGCAAAACAGCCTTACCTGTTCCCAGAAATAAGAAGAACCTGATCAAGCAAATATGTCTACGAACCAAGGGCAATTTCAGACTTTCAACAAATTGCTCTGACAAATTAGGTAATAAATTTCTAGCACTAACATGAGTCAAAGTTGGTTTTGTTTTTTTTTTTAATGAACCAATTAAACAATAGACTCCTAAATTTGCAATCAGACAAATCATCATATTTTGGAGGAATCCAAGTACTAGCAGGTACTGAAAGTAGGAGGTGTGGTCAAATTTATTGCTGCTGCTAAGAACCTGATGTGCAACATGCAAAGTACATTCTTCTTATGTAGAGAAAACTTAGGAACAACTATGAGAGCAAGTGTCTGAATATTTACCTCAGTGGCAAAGACTAAAGTAGGAAACAACTTAAGAAGCCTCCAGGCAAAGCACTGCGCTCAAAATGTTCCCTATTTACTGATAACACACCAACACAAGAAAGGACTCCAGTGTGTAATGTCTGAATCCCTGTCGCCTCCTGATACTGTTCTATTCAACAATTACTGCTGAAAAAACAACATCAAAAGTGAAAGTCCCAGACAGTATGCACAATATCCATACAATCCCAATATACTTTCTGAGACAGGACAGACACACCATACCTAAAATGTCCCTGCAAGAAGGAATGATGCATTCCAGTGCAAAGCAGGCTACAGAAATAAGAACTATTGGATTTAACAGGTATTTCTGGTTTTATCTTTTGACTAAACAACACCCAGAATATCTTTTAAACCATGAACCTGTTAATTCAGAAAGGAGAAAAAAAAAAAAGAAATCATCAGGTCGATGTGGACAAAGTGTGTCTTAAAATTGCTCCTCTGCAACCCAAATAGATGTTAAAATTTTTCTAATGTCACAAGGGACAGTCAAGTTAAAACAAGACAGTCACTAATATCTCAGAAAGACTATAGAATTCCTGTGATAGTTTTTTTCCTAGAATTCCAGTTCGATTTAGAATTTACGAGAAGCTTTAAAGACTTCACTTGAGAAGACTTTATAAAATACTTCTTGCTGTAAGCCACAAAATAAACTGTTTTTCCTGCCAAAAGTGGAATAATTTTCCACAGAACTTTAGAGAAATTTGCATGCTCATGCAAGATGCCTAGTGTTATTGCTCTGGCTTTGATACATGCATGCAAATGGTATCAGAAGTCTGTGATTTTAAATTTCAGATCTGGCAAATGTGAAGGACTTTCACAATGGTAAACTTTACACAATTTGTAGCAAGTCAGCTGAGCTTTTCCTTTTCAAAGGAGTATGATTTTATTTCAGTTGCCTGCAGCACAGCTGCTTGCCACACTAATTTCAGTGAGCACAACAGTGTCTGTTTCAGTATCAAGAAACTGTTATTCTGGAATTAAATAAATTTGAGTGAGTGCTAACTTTTGCTTGATGCGTTAATATTCATAATCCTTTTCAAAGGATTGCCAATGTTGTCCTTACAGAACCCTTCTATATAAGTAGTATTTAAATAAATGTTTCAAACTTATACTCCTTTTTGTGCACAGCTATCAGCTGTCTGTAAGAGGTATCACAGGTTGGATCACTGAGTAAATATAATATGGATACCGCTTTTCATACTCTTTCCTGGCACTGCTACCTTGAAGATGAGCACCTAATTGATTACTCTGAGTCTCTGAGACTGTTTCCAGTGATAGAACTTGAAGACAGACCATCATTTTACACAAAAGCCAAATTACAGTTACTACAAGCTCTGAAAAGGTCACCTGGAATTAAAAAAAATGCAACACACAAGAGACATAACAAAAAAGCAAACCCCAAACCAGAAAAAAACCCACAGAAAAATCTAAAAACACTGCCATAACCCTTTAACAACATGAAAATGACAAAGCACTACATTTTTTAGCTGATCTTTAAAAGAATATTTTTGAAGAGCACCTTTGAAGAAATGGCAAATCTTCACTCACATTTCAGATCACAGCAGCAGAAAAGGCAGCGTATTTAGGAAGATGTAGTGAGCAATAAACACCTGTGTTTAAAGTTCTGTGGTATAAAGATAATGAAACCCTGTAACAATCTAGGTAATGAAGGAGTAGTATTCAGATGAGATTTTTTTATTATATTTCTTTTTTAAACAACAAGCTCTTTTTAAGTGAAAGTGGAAGTCTCCAAAGATGTTCCTATGCAAGTTTTAAAGGAACACACACTGATATGTCCTAGAAACTTGCACTGCATATACGATACTTAGGAAAGGCAATCTTTCAAACATATATCAACTCAGACATCATCCTTACACAGTTACTGTTTCTCTCATTACCCATAACCATTTCACATTTAAGGGAGAAAAAAATTGTTCAGAATTCAATTCACTGTGTAACTGTTAATATATCCCACCCCAACATAGCCCATTAGTATAGCTCTAAAACTCTGAAAAGAAAGGATAGCGAACACCACCTCTTCCTTGTAGGCACAAACTCAAAGGAAAAAGCTCCATGGATCTCCCCAACAACATTTTCATTAAAACCAGCATAAAAAGCATTCAAGTATGTTAAAATTACAAGAGAAGAAGTGTTACAATTCATGCTGACAAGGATAAAATAAGTCACAAATTTCACCATAGAACCCTTTCACAAAAATACTATGAAAAATACTTTAGTAACTTTCCTCTGAGCTAGAATGAACATTTCAGAGAGATGTTCAAAGACCAGGAGAGAAAGAATTTTTTTCTTCTTATTCTTCTCAATACCAGAAATGATTGTCAAGATGATTCAATATCAACAGTCATGTTCTATGGCTATGCCTTCCGCTCATAAAATAGCTTCGCAAAACTTCAAACCTGTCTATAAAATTTGATTGAAATGTTACTTTGTCTTTTTGCAGTACAATGTAAGGTTCATATACATGCACAATAAAAGTATGGTTTTCATATATAAAAATTACTTCAACAATGTAAATAGATGTATAGGCTTTAAGTTTTCAGGATACTAATTTTATCTCAAAACAAGTCAATTCTGGTGAAATTTATAATGAATAGGCATAGAAAGATCTTCTATATGGTGTTCTGAACTACCTGAACTAATCCTATTATAAACCCAGTATCAGACAAATCACAGCAATGATGTTCTATGTGACAAAGCCAGAAGATATTTTTCTTAGGGATGGGATGGATGGGAATGCAAAAAAAAACCCAAAACAAATGAAAAGACAAGAAATGCAAAGAAGTAAAATAAGAAAAGATAAAGCAAAATATACTAAGCTACATGGAGTAAGAGGGATGGAAGAAGTGGAATGCTGCTGAAAGGCAACTCTAGACAAGATTTGGTACAATCTGTTAAGAAATATAGGATGAACTAAAGAATGCTCATGAAAATTATACTTCCTAGTGTATTAAAATGTCTACAACTAAAAATGGCACAGACTGAAAAAGTGAATACAAATGGAGTGAGGACACTGGCAATGACACAAGTATTTTCTGTTTCAGTTAGGTGACAGACAGACTTTAGGTTATGAAGAGATACCTTTTTAAGTTATAAACCTTTTCAAACACTGACATTCACTTCACGATTTAGTATAATACATCCTAGTAAGACACCAAGAAGTTGGGGAAAAAAACCTACCCTAGAACTAAAAATACAAATGAAAAAGGTGAAATTCGAAGACACTTTCTCCAAAATATAGCTAGCTGTACACTCAAAACTTAATTTCTAAGAGAAAGAGTTACAACATTATTTATTCCACAATACCTATTACTATTATAATTTAAGAACCTTATTTTGAATAGAACAGCAAAATACTGCTACCAGATGAAAACAATTTCTTTCCCTGGAAAATAAGTCTCATGTTATTTTAGGGTAAGAAATACACAATTTCAGAAAAAAAACAACACCAAACCAAAACAAAAAACTAACACAAAAACACTGCAGAAAAGTTATAAACCTCACATTAAAGTTAATGCATTGCTCATGCATGATACAACAAAAAGTCATGTTGACCACACTAGAGTCACTAAAATCATTACACATCAACACATTTTATATAAGTAATGACATACAATACAGACAACAAAGAAGTACTTGAAGTACTTGAGAAACATTATATAAAGCATATATGCATTGCATATAGGTATGAGGGCTCTAAGATTTACTGATTTTTCTGCACAGAGAACTGCATGAATGAAAAAAATCAGTCTGAGACTTGAGCTGACTTCCATCAGAAAGTTTTCAGTATTCCCTATGAAGAACATAAAGGTTTCATGTAAAATATTCAGACTAAACTGAAAACAAAGATGTCATAACTTGAAGTCTAACTCCAGATATTCATAAGTGGAAATTTTGCTTGGTCTGAACCTCAAAAAGGGCCAGGGAAAATCTCTGTATTTCTAGGACAGAGAAAAAATATCTCACAAGGAGGCTCAGATTCCACAAACAAGTAATACACATCCTGAATTATTATCTAAGCATAAATACAAATGGAATAGTTCATAGAGGACAGACATAGCACAATAAATTTGTTATACAAATACCACCTCTTTACATGAGCACATAAACATTTTTACACATTCACAAAATGACTTCTATATAATTTCTTATCAGATAAACTATGTAAGAGAACATTATCTTGAATTCATGATATACCTGAAACTGCATTCATAAATCATCCTGCACACAGCTGAAATCCTCTCCCTCTCCACTTGATCTATTTTGAGATCTGACAACTCTATAAACATAACTGTGTAAGAAATTAAAATACTTCAAGTGCTAAACATTAAAAAAGAAAGAAACTCTGACCAGTTAGTAAGACTGATTTCACAACGTGAAATGATCTAATTCAGTCTGAAACTGAAGTAAAAATTAGAGTACCAAGGGGAAAAGTAATCTTCCTAAAAAAAAAAGTGTTAAATCTGCAGAAGAAACAATGAAGCAAATATCAAACCTACAAAACAAACTGAATTATTTCCTGTCCATAATACTAATTTGGAAATGCAAGCCAATTGAAAAGAATCTTAGGGTTTGTATACATACACTATTTCCCAGAACACCAGCTACACTGGTTTCATTACAGCAGTAGTACCAGTCCCTTATACAGATACACTTGAACCAGTTAAAATCACACAGCAGTTACGTTTCACAGGTTAAACTAACGTAGCCAAAATACAGACTGTGCCACCTTAGGTAGTTGCACTAGAGCAAACAAACCATTTCAGGTGCACTGTAGCAAGATTTCCAGCACTGACAGGCCCTTAGACAAGTTTCCCTTTGTTTCTCTACATCATCATAGAAGAAGACATCTAAACCACCTATCAAATACTTGCATTTAGTTTCCCACCACAGAAGCACCAAGTCTAAAGGAGAAGGAATGTAAAACATATAATGGATTAATATTAAAAAACAGTAAAATCAACCAAAAACCCTTACCTTTATTAGATTTGGTTGACTTGTTCTTATTAGGTTTAAAACAAGAGCCCGTTGATTTATCTTCTCTGTCCTTAATGAATTTCTGCACATCATCCAAAGAAAGTTTTTGAAGAACAACTACAGGCTTAGCTCCTTTATTCAGATCTTCAACTAGCCCAATCTTCTCTACTTTGTCCTTCTGTTCACCTCTAAAGTCAGTTTTCCTTGACTCCTGAGTAATGTTGCCATCTTTGTCACGCTTGATTTTTGGAATGACAAAATGTTTCAACGCGCCAGATCTTGCACCCAACAAATAACTGGGAAATTCTGCTTTATTGTCAGCATGGGTTTTATTACTATCTACTTTACTCTTATTACCATCTGTCCTTCGTTCATCCTTGCTGTTGGGTGTTTTAAAACCAGGTTTGTCAGGTCTTGATCTACTAGAATCTCCTCTACTGTCCTGTTTAATGCGAGGGCTGTCAGGTCTTGATTTCTGATCCCCAGAAGAAAACCTTTCCCTTGATTCACCAGACTCATGCCTATGTTTCCTTTCAAATTTCTCAGGTTTTGAACTATCTGATTTAATGCCGTGCTTAGAATCATGTTCATTTTTATTTGAGGATCTCAGATACTCAGGTCTTCTAAGCTTGGATGGGTCTCCTCTGTATCTCTCTGACTCTCCCCTATCCTCAGATCTTTGTTTAAGGCTATCATGGTCACGCCTTGGTGTATCAGAAACTGAACGCCCATCAGGCCTTTGTTTTGTTGGATCAGATCTGCTTTCAGGTTTTGTCCTTGCAGGATCAGATTTCACATCCAGTTTATGCCTAGATATTTCAATTTTCTTATCGGAAAATGGTTTACTGGAGTCCCTCCTATTATCGTGTCTGTGTTTTGGTGTTTCAGGCCTGCCATCACTTTTTTGTTTTGGTGTTTCAGGCCTGACATCGCTCTTCTGTTTTGGCGTTTCAGGCCTGCCTTCACTCTTCTGTTTTGGTGTTTCTGGTCTCTGCCTTACTTCCTGTTTGCCATTATTTGGTTTTCCCTCATTTTGTCTCGTCTCCATTTGCCTGTTCTCATTTTGTTTTGAATCTGCCTGTCTGTTCTCATTTTGTTTTGCTTCCATTTGTCTGGTTTCATGCTTAGCTTCTAACTGTTTGTTCTCATGTTTACTTTCCAACCTTCTGCCCTCATTTTGCTGAAATTCCGTTTGTCTGTTTTCATTTTGCTGGATATCTGTCTTTTGACCCTCAAAGTCTGACTTTTTCCTGAAAATCTCAGGATGATTTTCAGGTTTAAATTTAAGAACTCCAACAGTGTCTTCTTGGGGAACACATGCAAATCCGTCATTGTACTGCTTAATTTCTTCAGGTTTTTTGATGGTGTCCAAATCCTGAGTTACAGTTGCCTGAGAGTCTGCTCTTCCTGCTTGCTGCAGATCAATACTAACCATCAGCGCTGGCCTTGTTCCATTTCCTGCAGAACCTGTCTCCTGAGAAGCTGCTCTGTTTCCTCCAGTAGCACCTCCAGCCTCTTGTGGTTTGTTTTCTTGTTTTCGCTTTTTCAGAGGTTTATCTGCAAGTTAAAAAAGAAATATCACAAATTATATATACAGATTGGTAAATGTACAAACAAGAATGTCCATGCCCACAAATTAATCCTCCTCAGCACATCTGTATGCACGAAACAAAATCGATTCAATCCAAAAGCAAAAATAGAGCTTTGTTAGCTAATCATTTTTTATGTACTCAGACTATGATTCGTGATCAATCTACCACAAGTGTCAGTTGATCATGGGGAAAAAAAAAATAAAAAAAATCCACCCTTAAAACATATGAAATTGATGTCTATGCATAACTCCCAAGAGAACCACCTGGTAAAGAAAGCAGCTGCAATGCATAAAGACCAAAGGGGAAGAAAAAGAAAAAAAAAAATTCTCCCCAGAAGAATTTTTTACATTTGAAGCAAAGTTAAGGTGCACTGCCACAACTTTTTTTTTTTTTTTTTTTTTTTTTCCTTTTTTTTTTTTTTTTTTTGGGAACAAATTTTTGGAAGAGATTGGCTNTTGTCTGCAGATTCATCCTGCTTCACTACACATGAACTAAGTATCTTCAAGGACTAAGACAGAGGGTCTCCCTACTTGGTTCAGTGCATTAGTTGGACTTCACATATATTTTAGCCAGAGGACACACTAATAGTGAACAGGAATGATTCATCTAACACCAACACTTCACGCTTCTCTTTGAAACAAAGCAGCACACTAAGAGTTGGAGTCTTAACATAACACATATGCATCAGGTGGGGGGGTGGGGTGTCACCACACACTTAAAAGCTTATTTTACTCAACAGTTTGTCTTAACTCTGTAACCACAATGCTTTTCATGGATTTAAATAAAAAGTTCAGTGATATTTTTATGCAGTGTCAAGAGTGTGACTCAACAGAAGGTCTTTCAGTTTATACCCAATACACAGAAGAAATATAGGTGAGTCCATAACATGCCCTGTAATTTGGTAGAATCCATGAAAATGAGAAGAACATAGAAGTAACCAAAACAGTATGTTCTATTCATAAAAACTTATGATTTATTTTTATTGCTAACATGGTACTCTAAAATTAACTTCTGCCATGAACACCAAAAGCCCTGCCTGCACTAAGGCTTACATTCTTACTTCTCAGCTACACTTGTGTAATCTGTCAAAAAAGCAATGACTTCTGTATAATCAGAGAATATGATTTTAAGTCTAAAGAATGACTAAACATAGGCTGGAAATTCTGCTGTATATCTGTTGTCAAAAATGTCTACAACACAAATGTGACATAAGAAAAATCACTTATTTTAAGGCACAAACAAATCTAGGCTCATCACCTTACACACTGAGACAGCTCTCTTTTTTGAAAGGAGGAGAATGAGTAGTGCAGAGATACAATTGAGGAAGAGGAAAATAAACTTCAAGGGAAAAAATCCACAATCTCTTAACAGGAAAACAGCATATGATTTCTAATTTCTTCTATATTTCTGGTAGATTCTTATTTACTTGATCCTTTATTTGAAGGACCATCTCCTAAATTCACATTAGAACACAGTATCAAGTAATAACATGGTCAACTCCAGTGATGACAAGAAGCTTTTTTTTCCTCATTATTTTCATTCCCAAGTTTATTCATACATCTTTAACTTCCTAAAACTTCAAAATTATGTACAACATTTAATGTCTAGGAGACAGCAATAACAGGTGCAATAAGCATCACAGAGAAACTTTCCAAAGTTTAACAAAAACCCGTGGAAAGATTGCCAACTTTTTATGACAGACACATGAAGCAAAATAGATCTGCCAAATCAAAGGTGCAGCTATTTAGATGCTGTTCTACTACAGCAACTTTTGAATTCGTATGAGAACTATATTTCCATCAGTAGTGTAGGAAATTAATATTTTAACTTTCAATCAATGATAGGGCAGGGATCCATCCAGAGGGACCTGGACAGGCTGGAGGTGGGCCCAAGCCAATCTCATGACATTCAACAAGGCCAAGTGTAAGGTCCTGCACCTGGGTAGGCACAATCCCAAGCACAAATACAGGCTGGGTGGTGAATGGCTGAGAGCAGTCCTGAGGAAAAGGACCTTGGAGTCTGGGTTGATGAAAAGCTCAACATGAGCCTGCAGTGTGCACATGCAGCCCAGACAGCAACCGAGTCCTCGGCTGCATCAAGAGCAGTGTGGGCAGCAGGGCAAGGGAGGGGATTCTGCCCCTTTGCTCTGCTCTCNGAGAAGAGAAGGCTTCGAAGGGACCTGATAGTAGCCTTCCAGTATCTGAAGGGGGCCTACAGGAAGGCTGGGGAGGGACTATTTACAAGGTCTTGCAATGACAGGACAAGGGGCAATGGGTTTGAACTGGCAGAGGGGAGATTTAGACTGGATGTTAGGAGGAAGTTCTTTACAGTGAGGGTGCTGAGACACTGGAACAGGCTGCCCATGGATGTTGTGGCTGCCCTGGGTGTTCAAGGCCAGGCTGGAGGAGGCCTTGAGAAACCTGTACTAGTGGGAGGTGTCCCTGCCTATGGCAGGGGGTTGGAACTGTCTGATCCTTGAGGTCCCTTCCAACCTCACCATTCTATGATTCTATGACAGATCTTTTTTTCCCTTAAAAATTGAGCATTTTTGACCTCACTGAGTTTCATGGCAGGTCTTAGGAATAGTCCTTAGATGAAAAAGTTCAGATCAATATTTCTTAATGTTTGATGTTTAAAAAAAAATCCCATACACATTAACAAAGACATTGTCTAAACACATTGTTACCTTTTTCATCAAGTAAAACTGAAACAAATTAAGACATTTGTGTTCTAAGGGCAGTCAGTGAGCTTTTTAATTTTAAGCCTGAAATGACAGCCACATGGGAAAAGTTCCACAAAGCACTGATGGTGGATCTAATAATAACCAGCTACTATGAACCATTACTGTTATCTGCCCTGCTCCTTTAATAGAGGTTATGAACTCTAGCAGAAGGGAACATGCATTTTTATTTCCACATATGCATTTTGTTGTCTTGTGCATCACTTGATGCATTAGTGAGGATCGTTTGCATTAACTCACCAGACTGAATGAGGCAGTTAGCCAAGCAAACGTTTCCCTCTGCTCATCCTACCATAGGAGCAAAGCGGATGCCTCAAAGAGTTGTAACTGGATCAACCAACACTCACCTTTTGGAGCTTTCATGCTGAAGGCTCCAAGTTTAAAAGCCAAACCAATTCAAGCAGGACGAATTTTAGCACTTAGCCTTCTGTAACTGACCAGGCTCAAATGCTGCTGCTCCACATTATCCAAAATATCAAATTTCAACTTGACAACATACGTAGGTGATCACATTATGACATGGTATACATATTCTCTCTAAGCAGAGTTTTGCTATGCACATTCTCTGTTTCTCTTGACGACTACACAAACACCAATGTTTTAGAAAACTCCTACAGCCACAATATGCTGATGTCTTATCTGAGATGAAACGGACATCTTCAAAGTTTTCTTTTTTCTGGCAAGGTGCCTGCAGACAGTTAGGGATTACTCACAGATTTTTTTTTTTTTTTGGTATTTCCAGTGCATCTTGATGGTGATCCTCAGAATTAGGTTTGATCATTACCTGTTTTGTATCCGAGATTTCTGGATCCTGGACAAAAACACTGGCTCAAGTATATGAAAATATGAGGTTGAACTAGGGCATAAAATTTAGGATAACACAGTACCACTGTCTTCACCAAGCATAATGAAAAAACTCCACTGAATGAGAACAAAAACCTTTTAAGCTGGCATGACAGCTGTGGAAATCTGAGATATATCATCGGGCTTCAAAGGCTTTATAAAATCTTCATCCCAGTTTGGGCTACAAGAGAACAGTCAGTATCAAATCAGAGAGAAGAGAGTAATTACCCTCTGAAAGCAGACATCTTCATGTCTTCTCTTTTACAATCAAATATATGCAAGTCTGCATTCATCTAGTTTGTTAAATTGTGAGTCCCAAGACCCCTTAAGGTTTTGATGAATAGATGAACTTAGAAGTTTTTACAATATCCATTCAAATACACATTGTATTCTTGAGGTATCAGCATCCAAACATCATCCACTCCATTCCACAGATAGCAGAATTTCTTTTTATTATCAGGATGTAAGAATTATTTGCCCAAATAATCAGATTACTCTTTTTTTTCTTTTGAATCCTGCAGACCTAGGCTCAAACCCCACCACAGTTCTGAATGTGTAGGCTCACAAGCTCTTGAGACCAATAAAGTACAGTAAGGATATTTTCTGCTTCCCTCTTTGTAATAGGTTTCATAACAAAAGGAATAGATGGTGAGCCACACAAAAGCTTTTTGACTCCATTATATATTAAGCATTTAGGTTTCTTGTTTTCAGAATCATTGTTCAAATTAATTTGTTCCACTCCTGGAACAAATTCATGACAGGCAGGAGCACAGTCTGACCTCAGTTACTCTTTTATGTATGTGCCCTTTTGACTTGGTAAATCCACATGGACACTGTCTTTACATTGCAACAAGCTCACAGGCAAGATATCTTATTCTAAAAAAAACAGTACAGGTGTTCTCTTAAATTAAATGGGTCATCCTGGTTGCAAGAAACAAAATATTACAGGAACCACAAGTTTGAAATGGAAAAAATATTAGTTGGATTTCTGAATGGTTCTCTTGTGTATCCTCTTATGAACAGTATTCCTGTGGACAGGTTTTGGCCTTCGTTTTTGGGAATTCCTATATGTCAAAGCAATGGGTATTTCTAGATTTAGAAATTCATTGGTTACTGCAGAACCTTTGTGCAAAAAAAACCAAAACCACTGTACTGGAATAACCAGATACCATCAAATATATTTCTGCTGAAACTCCAAGTGAATCATAATTTGAAGAATATCCATTGTTAAGCTTAGAAGCTGAGCAGGTGTTAGGGACAGCAGCTGGATGAAGATGTATTAAAGATCTATCTTCATTCTTCTTTCATTTAGTTTGAAATCTTTCCAAAGCAGCAGTCAGAACACTGTCAGTGCTGAAGTCTTCAATGTTTCCACTTTCTTGCCCACTTGGTGACTGCCTGAAGCTCCAGATTAAACTCTTTCAACAGATGAATCTAAGATGACAGCCTAAAGAACTTCTAGAACTGCTTGTCCCAGCAATCTGAAACGAGCCTTCAATAAGTGTAAGTGAAAAGGTAGCAAGTCCAAATAATAACCACGGACATAATTGCTTCATTATAGCAGAACTGTAACATTCCATTCTATTAATACTGTTTGATGGATTCAGAGATTTGGAAATCCAGATTTCTAAATTATCTTGAATGGTCTTGAAGATGCAACTTTTCAGAAAAATATCACTTTCCCATTTACATCTCGTAAGGGATTCAATTGGAGACTTCATATCTGAGATGGTTAAATGTGAATGTACTCCTCTTCAGAACCACAAAGGAGATTGGATCCTCCAATGCAGGATTCTGGATGAACCACTTGGATGACTCCAGTACAAACTTTTTTCTTTGTAAAACTGAACATGTGGTTTATATTTCAGAACTCTAACATTCCTAAAATTACTGGGAAATATCTCCACTCATTTGAAATGCTTAAATCTGCAATAAATAGAATTAAGTCCCTAAGCAACTACCATCGAACTTTCCATTTTTTAACACCATCAGAGACTATTCAGCCAGAGGTCAATAATCATTCTTGTCTTATTAAAGCTAATGTCAAGATTAGCAGTTTTTGAGAAGTAATGCATAGCTATATGTCTAAATAACAAACCTATATTTATGGACAACTTTTTGTTTTCTTAGTTACTTTTCACAGATCTCTTCCAAGTTGCCCAAGTATCCTGTCCTCCCAGTCAACAGTGCTCTATAGACCACAAGAATCAAAACCAATCTGAGTATAAGGAAGGTTTAAAATTATTTTAATGGTACTGATGGGTGATCTATCAATGGAATGAGGGCAAACGTCTATTCTTATCTTTCTACTGCTTCATGAACATTCAGTATTACTGACCTCTCACCTAATCTCTGCCCAAGGATATAGTCCAATAAGCAAAGAACTGATCAACCAGAGTATTCTACCCATGAGTAGAAGAGATTTGCATAGGACTAGCTCCTCCCCTCAAAGAAGAGACTCAGCAGATGACAAAAAAATTTTCACTGCTTGTTCCTTTACATAAGAAATGAAGAAAGTGCAGTAATGAATATCAGAAGCTTTATAGAACAGATCACATTTCCAAAGTCTCTGTAGAGACCAGAGGGCTTCCAGCTGCTGTAGTTCACTGGAAGGGATTTCTGAGAATCTAAACAGAAAAAGATGCTAATTGTTAGGAATCTGTTAAAAGACTTTATTAAACTTCTGGTCACTCTGCAAGAAAGAAAGCCTGCCAGGAGGGATGTGTAAACTCAAGACAAAATGCAAAAAAAGCTATGTAACTTTCATATGCCTTAGGGTATAGCAGACTTCAGAATCTTCATCTTGGCAATGTTTTGTGGTTTTCTTACATATAACAATAATGTGATCGGCATAAGTGAAGAATGAACTACAATCATGCGAATTTTTCTACTTAATTCATTATTCCTTGTCACCTATAGTAGCAGAAAATAAATAGCACACTAGAAGAGAACAAGAACTGAACTACAGAAAGTTATAATCAAACAGCTACCCTTGTTTAGAGATTGGAAGTTGTAACTTAACCACCCTGAATTTAATACTCCTTTTATAAACACTAATATTGATGAGGTTTTTATGACAGATGCTGGGTTTTATCCAGATGTCTGATTTTGTAGAATTAGGTTTTTTTAAAAACTGAATTGTTAAAATAGCTAAGCTAAATGTGATATGCAATTATCTTGAATTAAAAAATGCAGCATCTAATTTCACAAGAAAAATGCAATACAATTTAAAATTAGACTTAATGAAAACTTATTTAGGTATCACTTACAAATGAACATATTTCTTTTAGAAAATTATTTGTATAACCGGCAAACTCCAGAAACAAACAATGACTCTGAAATCACCCTTTTAGACATTAGTTTTATTGTAAAGTCATACCCTGCATTCAAAAATATCTTCAATTAGCTAGATTCAGTAACATCTGTGCTGCATGATAATTAATAGAGTTTGTGTCTTCTTAGGTTGATGTTGGAGTAAACTTACTACTGTGATCTACAGAAACTGTGACCTATAGAAATGCTGGGGCTGAATTCTTAATAAAATTTATTAATTATACATGCTACTTCTTTATCAAGATTTAAACCCATTATAGAGAAGTGACTGTCCCAGAATGAAATGAAATTATAACTGGACTGGTATAGTCAAGGATATATGCCACAAGCTTAGTTATATTTCATTTCCTAATCTTAATTTACACTACAGCTTTAACAACAAAAACAAAAAAAAGAGACAATTTCTTGGCAAGATACTACACCTACTTACAATTGCAAACTTCTGCCCTATTCTATGTAAGCTTCTGTCCTACTCTACATAAGGCATCTCAGTAGTAAAAAAAAAAGTAAATGCCATTTAAAATAAAAGGGGCACCTCTGATTTTTTCTAAAGAAAAACCAAAATGGAACAAACCCAACTTGTTTTCATTCAATTGGTATGTAATTCTTTATTAAAACATTTTAAAAAAAATAATTCCTACATATATGGAAATATTGCACGACTTAATATTAATTTCTCTAGAAAGGAGTTTCTTTTTCCTTTTCCTAAAACATGTAGGAAAGGAACAGAGAGAGAGAAAGAAAAAAAAAAAAAATCACCTCTCCACTATAGAAACTCAAGGTTGCAAAACTGCTTTTTTCTTGGGAAAGCTACATGAGGTGCCAGTGTCATCCATTATGTCATGCTACAAAATGCAGACCTAATGAAAGCTTGTATGCACAAAATACATGACACCTAATTTTCACTCTGGTGCTGGTTTGAGGCTAACTGGAATATTTTAATAGAGAAAATTACACTGTAGGCTGTGAAAGGAAAACATCATGATGTCTACTGCATTCATGCACTTGCTGGGGAATTGTTCAGGAACAATAGCCAAAACACATAGGTAAGTCAGTCTCTGCTGGGTGCTTGTGGCAACAGCAGCTGCTGGGGTGTTCTAGCAATTTCTGGGCTCTGGCTCCTCTGCCAATTAATCTTCCCTAACCACTTTTCTTCTAAACCCCCCTGGGCGATCTTCCTAATTTACTTTGCGTGTAAGGCAAACCTTGGGGTAAGGTACAGGGGCGGGGAGAAGGTGGAAGGGTGGTTTGGAGTCCCTCCTGGGGTCTCTGATTTCTGGGAGGGGAGTTGTGTTTCTGTATTATCTTTAACTTGTATATTTCTGTAACCATTCCTGTATATTGTGTCTATATCTGCTTGTACGTTGTGTTGAGCTTCATTTCCTAACTCCCAGTCGGTTGAGTTCTAGCCTGGGTCATTTTACAAAGTGCGGGGGAGGCGGGTAACTCCCAAACCGTCACACTGTCCTACTACACAGACACATTTTATCTTAAGGTATTATTAGCTGTAATCCTCTGCAAGATCATTATAAAAAAGCCAACACTTGTAGCTCCGTTTTTTAAAAGGAAATAAAAATTCCTGTAACGTGTTTTTGGAAATGAGTGGTAATATACTGATTATAATTACATATTCTATTATTTCATTAATTTGCTACATAAAATTGGCTGTAAATAAGCTATTCGTTCTTAGTAGTGCTTTTCTGTTAGTTTCTTCTTTGGAAATATTAAGGAAATGGGGAGAAAGGCAGAAGAGCTCGGGAAAAACTTAAAAGGTAAGACAAAAAAGTTACTTACCTATAACTGTAGTTTTGAGTTTTGTTCCGGCAGATTCACACGCTTGGGATGTGTGTCTCTGCTGTTATGGGCTTGAAATGAACTAAAAAATCAAAAGGGCCCACAGCAGGCATCCAAATGCCCCCTAACTGATCCAATTATTGGAAATAAAAGTTATTACAGCTCCGCTTCTTCCTAATTCAAAGAATACAGAGTAATATTCCAAAGAAGTGGGTAAAATGGATCCTTGAAGGTAAAATATGTAAGGAAAAAACACAGGTACAAGCAGGTTTGCCTCAGTTAAAAAAAACCACTTCTGATGTTTTCAAGTTTAAAAAAGTATTAGTCTTCTAATGAAATGGTTAATGATTAACGATTTAATTTCTCTTCTCACAAACTCCAGAGAAAAGTTCCTTTTGTAAGTAAAAGTAGAAATCTTTACTCTGTTAAAGAAGCTATATTCTATAGAAGTGCCTTTAAAGCAGTCTAAAAATCTACAGTGTACACACAATGGAAGAGCTCACGTTAAAATTCAACAAATCTTAATAAAAAACTAAAGCAATTTGAAAAAGAGTCTGATAAGATGGGGTTTCTGCTTTCTCAAGAATTTGTCACAGTCATCTTCCCTTTTTCTCTTTCTTAGAAGACTCAAATAGTCTTAAACTCAAATAGTCTTAAATATTTTCGATTCACAGTATTTGGAGTTTTTAGAAAAATATGGAAGATCTTAAGGTATAAACCTTGAAACTGAAAATTAATGTGGTAGTAGGTCTAAATCTTGATGAAAAAGAACAACTTATTATAATGTTCTAGGAAACATTTAGACCAAAACTGACTGACTAGTTTTGATTATACACAAACATAGCCCACTTGTATCTGAACAGTGGCAACACAGAAGTTAATACAAAGAATTTTGGTTACCAGAACAAAATTTCTCCCTCAATGTTCCCCCCAGCCAAGGGGAAAAAAGATTCCTGAGTAGAACAGAAATTCCTGGGATTTCTAAATTTTCTAAAAATGAAGTAGGATTTCCTGTACTTTCTTGGAGTAGTCAACTTTGGAACGTGTAGAGTTCACAGAATATAGCCCTCTACTTATTTCAAAAGTATTCAGCACCACCAAGCAGTGCAGGAAGTGTGACTTTAGACCAGAGAAAAGAAGAAAGAGTGAATGAAGATTCATTACCTTTCTGAAGAAACTGTCTCATCAAAGTAACACAATGCACCTAGCAGAGGATGGTTTACTTGTAGTTGATGTGGAAAAAAAGATTCATTTTCTGTCTCAGCCCTTTCAAACTACCTTTTTTTTGGAACTCATATAGTACTGATAAATAATATCTGGGTCTACCTGTAATAGTACACATCTTTTAAAAAGAGAAAATACGATCTAGCATTATGATCAGATTGAGAACTTCTATTTGATGAGGGTATAGAATCCTTTGTGAGAGGGGCAATGGCAACTGAAGACTGGAGATATATTGTGGACTTAGTTATTTGTTGTGAGGTTATTAAATGTAACAGATGTATTAGAACATAATTTTTGCTGCCAAATGTCTTGATATCCAAAATCTCCAACTACTCCTTTCATTCATAGATGCAGACCAATTACTTGCAAGACATCCTTGATGGAAAAAGTAGTAAGAGGAGGCAGACTCTTCTCCTTCCACACAGAGGACATGGAGGAAACCAACATTTTTTTGAACTTCACACTCTTCTATCATGATAAAAAGACCATATCATCCAACCCCTAACATTCTATGATTACGTAATTCATCCAGGATCCAAACAGACCAAAAGAATTGAATTACAAAAGTAATGCTCCGAAAAGCACTCAGATGTGATGCAAAAGGTCTACATTATAAAACCACTCCTTACACATATTTGAAACACATTAGGTTGAATGTGCCAGAGTTCACATTTGTGACTTTTCCATTAAGAAGTCCTTTTTTCAAAATACAAATGCATGACAATCAGGCTCCAGAAAGATACTCTGCTTTTCAAAGAAGGAGGTACTTTTGCAAAATCCTGTGTTAGTTCCACCTCTGAAACAGACACTTCAAAAGACTTTTTTTGGTGGAAGCTACACATTCTAACAATTTTGCTACAATTAACAATTTATTACAGAAGGGACTAAAATTACCAAAGGGATCCAATCTCCATTTCTGACTTGTAACAAGCATTGCAAAAAAAAACTCAGCCTCAGCACTACCAAGGCAAGTGTAGAAGTTGTAAAACAATCATCAAGAACTCCCAACCAAATCCTGCCTTTCCTCTGGAATAGATCACTACTACTTCCAAGTCTCAGTAAAAACATGTCATATCCAGCCAAACACATACGGTTAAAAACGAAGCATCTGAAAACATCTGATGAAGCATAGTTCTACAGAGATTTCAGGAATAAGAAAAAAGGACAGAAAAGATCACTATTTAATCAAAGCTGTACAGTGCAATTCCATTCCAAGTAATTTATGGAAAACGATGCGTACCGACATGTTATGTGACTGTAATACATATAAGCCATGCCTTGGTTACACAAGCAGAAAAGATGTTTCATGCAGATTTTAGCATGTGCTAGCATCTCAAATAAGTTCTCTAGAAAGACACTTTCTACTGTCAAGCACCACCTAGTACTCTAGCACTAAGCATTCTTGTTCTAATTAGACCAAGTACTTGCTACAATCACACTATTTCTTGACATAATGTGATCTGAAGTTACACCACAGGTACTAAAATGCACAAATGTCAGGCATTTGCATAAATACAGTAAGAAGTTTTGCAAAAATCAATGACATTTGGGAGTTAATGAATATATTTCTAACAGATGTATTTCCATAGGTACAATACGAGGAATATTACTCCTACAGTCACACCAAATCAAATGGATACAACTAAAACAATCTAATACTCTAACAACTTGTAGACACAACACAGAAGCAATGGCAAAAGCATAACCAAAAATTAAGAATCAACATAAAGCAGCACCTGATTCACAGCAACTGCAGAAACTCAGGAAGAACTGAGATCTGCCAGAGGATGAAAGCAGAAGGAAAGCATAAGGTTGGGGATCCTTATTTGTGAAGCCGGCTATTGAACAGTGGTGAAGGGGAGAGAGAGTTCACATGCTACAAAAAACACTCCTTTCTCCCCAAGATACATGTACTGTGGTTATGTACTTAAGATAAACAAAGTTTACAACTGAAAGCCAGAATAGAAGAGAAAGTGTATTTTAGTCTTGCTCCAGTGTGTGAATGATACTCTGCCCCATCAAAAATACAACGCATTTTCCAGATGCTTCTCAGGTAAAACACGCTGGAAATTCTAAGTCAAGTGTATGGATCTAAAAGTCTCTTTTGAAGCATTAGGAGACAAATCACAAGCTCTCCATCAACAAGTTTAAAATTGGTAGAAAAGATTTAAGCAAAGTAACAAATTCCCCATTTCAATAAATTAAAATTGAAGACAGCAGAAATCTCTTTGCAGCTGAGCACATATTTTCTTCATATATTCACGAGTAATGTTTCCTAAAAAGACTTTAGTTACAAAAAAAAAACAAACAAAAAAAACTAAGAAGTTAAAACTTTTACTTATTGCAACAACATCTGCAAACACACACACACACAAACACACTCTCTCTTTCTTCCCTCCTCGCAGCATATTTAAGAAACAGAAAAAAAATCTTAAGGAAAAAATTGGTGCTCTTTCTGCTTGTTAAAGATCCAAACTGTAAGTCAACTC
>VWZE01020310.1:29736-41244 GCA_013396675.1 Eubucco bourcierii
AAAGCAAAAGATAGCTCTAGCAAAGCTTCAATTCATATCAAAGAGGAGCTTTAACTGATGACAACTTCACACAAACAGTTACACTTATTTTCTCTCCCTAGTACATTCTGTGAGAAGTCTGTATGTAGACAGAAAGGCCTAACATGGGTATTTCTCATTACTCCTTGACCATCAGCAACTCCATACTCTGCCAATAAGATCCACAATGCTGGGAATCTCTGTCTTGACTCATCCTGATTCTCAAGACTTTTCCACTACTCCACTTCTGCTCCTCTAATTAGGTAACACAATCAACCACCTGTACTGAAGTCCTGGTAATACCCTATGGATCTCTCACCTGTGCCCATCTGTGCTTTTCACTAGAGATTCTTATTTTTGTGATGCTTCACTTCCAATTACCACCATCTCTTTCAGCAACGTACAAGATTGTCTTAGTGTTACAAACATCAGAAATCATTAGCTGCCAATTTCTTTTATGCTAATGATTACTACTCTGGAAATACAAGCTGCACTTTTGTTTCTGCAAATACTAGAGGCAGCTCAAAACTTTTCAGTAAGATCTTGCTGACATCTTACTCCTGAATTCTCTCTCAAATGGATACTGAAGAAGTTGCGACAATGGAACAACTATTGTTTTTCACTTACTCTTCAAACACAGTACACAGATTTGTTACCCCTTGTCCTAAACTTCCAAGTAAATGTGGCAAGATAGTTCTGATTTGGTATTCATTTGGAAAGAAGCCTTTCACTGAACTCAATTAAATATACTTAAAATCCAGTAAATGAAGAAGTTTTTGTCTCCTAGGCAGCACTATGAATAGACATTTTGGTGTACCTTCCTCCTTAAGCAAATTCCTCACAAGTGTTGATACTAAAGTTGTATAAGCTGCTTTTTAAAAGTATGTGTTCTGGCAAATAATTTCACCTATTTTTGAGATGTCCAATGATAGTTAAGCCTCTGGCACTAAGGAGGCTTAGAAGATAAAATGCCTATGTACTGAGTGGATAAGAACTTTTAAAAGAAACATCATTCTGGGAACAGTTTCACTCTACCATAGACAGCATTTTTGAAGAGGTATCACATATTGAATCATGTACTACATTCTGCTGGATGCTTAGACTTCAGATGAATTATCATGGAAAGAGTTGTGCTTATTATTGTTGAAGTTAGGCTGGAAGGTTTCCTAAAGGAGAATACTTGAGCCTGAGAACAAAGCTTTTATATAATCCACTGATAACAGAAGAAATATTTTAAAATAAAGAACACAAAGAGTTACGATGTCTTTGCCGAACTAGATGAAAAAAGTTTGCAGTTTGAAGAGGAAGGGTGTGAGGAGGTGTTCCTGTTTGATGAGACATCCAAATTCTTGCAAAATTTAGCTAGAGATTATTTAATATTTAATTGGTGCTGTAACCAAAACTAGACACTTGTCCCATTTAACTTGTGAGAAGTGGAAAGTTTGAACACCGTACTAAATTTCAGCTGCATGCATGTGAAGCTGATTTTAATAGAACAGCCAACTGACAGAAAAAAATACATTAGATGCATGTTTGATTTTTGCTGAATAATCCTTTAAGATTAGAGGCATTTTGAAATGTAATACTTGTTAATAGTGAGCACGAGTTTAGATTCTAATTCCTGGCATCAAAATGCAGGCGTCAGTTTGCATTTTTGCTACACCACACAGCTCTATGGCCCCATCTTGTGGCCACTGTGGTCAAGTGAAGATTTAATACCTTGACGATCTCTGGATGAGAGAACTGAGCCCATCATTACTAACTTCGCAGATGACACCAAGTTGGGAGCAAGTGTCTATCTGTTGGAGGGTAAGGGGACTCTGAAGAGGGACCTTGACAGGCTGGACAGATGGGCACAGTTCAACAGCATGAGATGTAATAAGGTTAAGTATCAAGTTCTACACTTCAGCCACAACAACCACATGCAGTGCTACAAGCTGAGGACAGAGTGGCTGGAGAGTGACCAGGTAGAAATGGACCTGGGGGTACTGGTCAACGACTGAACACATACAGTGTGCTGTACACACTGAACAGCAATGTGCTTAGGTGGTCAAGAACACCACCACAAGTGGCATCCTGCTCTGTATCAGGAACAGTGTGACCAAATGACTAGAGAAGTCATTCTTCCGTACTCAGAACTCGTTGTCCACACCTTAAGTACTGTGTCTGGTTCCGGGCCTATCAATTTAAGAAAGATGCTGAGATGATCAAACATGTCCAGAGAACGGCAACAAGGCTTGTGAAGGGTCTGGAGTACAAGCCGTATGAGTGGTGGCTGAGGGAGCTGGGGTTGTTTAGCCTGGGGAAGAGGAGGCTCAGGGGAGACCTTATTGCTGTCTGCAACTACCTGTAAGGAGGCTGGAGCCAGGTGGGGGTTGGTCTCTTCTCTCAGGCAACAAGTGATAAGACAAGAGGACACTGTCTCAAGCTGCACCCGGGTAGGTTTAGGCTGGATGTTAGGAAGAACTTCGTTGCAAGAAGAGTGATTGGCCATTGGAATGGGCTGCCCAGAGAGATGGTGGACTCCCTGTCACTAGAAGTGTTTAAAAAGAGACTGGATGTGGCACTTGGTGCCACGATTTAGTCAATTATCTAATGTTGGGTAATAGGTTGGACTTGATGATTTCAAAGGTCTTTTCCAATCTGAATGATTCTGTGATCCAGTGGAATTCTGAAGTTGAGGAGTTTACCTCTACAAAGTGCTGCAATGCAGCAAGTCACGATGATGTTTGGAAATTATCTTTAGGAGTAAATTGAATTTTTTAATATTATTTTAGAACAGAGCTTTTGCACCTAAACCTAGAGCTACACAAGGAATAAACCCCCAAAAATGAAATCTGACTTTCCGCAGCTGATCTTCCAGTGTCAGTGAACGAAATCTGTGCGACCTCTTTTGGTAAGGAAAGAATACGTACAACTTGTGAGACAAAAGGAGACTCTCCACTGATCTGGGAAGGTTATTATGATTAATTTCTGAACCACAAATATTAATGGTCAACCAGGTAACACCACATGCAGCCAGAAGTGGGTAACATCAGTAAGAAATAATGCCTCTACAGAGAACAAATAGACTCAGCAACAACGTCTTCTTCCACTTAGTCATTCTGATCATCCATGACAAACCTGGGAGTAGTTCTCTATATCAATTAATTATCCTGTTGATTCCCAGTAGTAGATAGCACTGAAGATGGAAAAGATTTTGCCAGCTGCTCTGGCAACTTCTCTGTATTGACTCATAATTGATATCTTAGCAAATTTTTTATATGCAAGCAACTATAAAACGCATTGCATTGACAGTGACTTAGCTTAAGAATATGTGACGTTTCCAAACCATTTCTTGGCCATTTCATGTCTGCAGCCCAGACCACCAACCGAGTCCTGGGTTGCATTAAGAGCAGTGTGGCCAGCAGGGCAAGGGAGGGGATTCTGCCACTTCACTCTGCTCTCGTCAGACCCCACCTGGAGTACTGTGTGCAGTTCTGGAACCCTCAGCACAGGAAGGACATGGAAGTGTTGGAGCGGGTCCAGAGGAGGCCACGAAGATGCTCAGAGGGCTGGAGCAGCTCTGCTCTGAGGACAGGCTGAGAGAGTTGGGGCTCTGCAGCCTGGAGAAGAGAAGGCTTCCAGGAGATCTTATGGTAGCCTTCCAATATCTGAAGCAGGCCTACAGGAAGGCTGGGGAGGGACTATTGACAAGGTCTTGCAATGACAGGACAAGGGGTAATAGGTGGGAGGTGTCCCTGCCTATGGCAAGGGGTTGGAACTAGATGATCCTTGAGGTCCCTTCCAACCTTACTGTTCTACGATTCTATGATTCTTCTTTTGCTTACCCCTGAAATGGCTTCACCTATACATCACTAACTTGGGTAGCAAACAAATAAGCTTCTTCTCAGGAAGTTACATGCATCACTGACCTCTCCATCTTATGGTTATTGTCTGCACACTTTCTAATCACACAATGGTACTCACATCTTATGTAAGGATTAACAAAAGTATCTCTGATCACCTCTAAGCCTCTTCAGAGAAAGGACAATTCGATTTCAAAGCTGATTCATCGAAGTCACAACACTTATCACATTCTCTGTTGTGATCCACATGGTTAAAAAACAACTGTTACAGTAACCAAAAACTTAGGACTCACATACTTTGCAGAACTGTAAAGAATTACTAGTTTTCTACTTGCACAACAAACAAAGGGTCATTCAAACCAGTATTCCTTTAGCTCTACTGCAGGTAAAGGTTCTCAGATATTGACAGAAAGTCTTTCACCTGTCCTGTATCTCCTCTTATTCAAAGTATGGTTCCCTATGTACGAAAGATGGAAAAAGTGAACAAGTGAAGGCTCGTATCTAATACTTGGATGATAGCACATTAGAGAGAAACATGAGAAACATTCAAATGCTATGCCTTATTAAATCAAAGTGATCTTCAGGACACTGGAAACACTATTTGAGTACCAAATTGTTCTACAAACTGGATGCAGTATTCCAGAGTTTTTACTGGAAAGAGCAGCTTTAAGGAATTGCACGTGTCCTACATATGGATTATTAGATCACTTATGATTAAGTATACTCTAAGTAAGTTCCTAAAACCATGAGCTGGAGAAGTAGGAAAGAACCAGAGCATCCATACTGCATTCATAATGATGTTTGCCTGCTGCAAGAGCTAAGAAGCTGGTGATGCTGGAACCTAATGAATATACCACTACCTAAAGATTTTTAAAGACTGCAGTTAAAATATATAAACAGAACTGTCTCATTTTTTTTAATAAAATGTGATCCTGTTTACTACTTCCCACATAAATGGCATGTTTTGGTTTTTTTGAAAATGGGATCAGGCAAATTAATCTTGAAACTCTGGCAATCTAATTTCAGAACTGGTAATCATCATCTTGAGAATCTGCACCTCTATCAGACTCAAAAAGGGAAAAACGGTCCCTTCAAAAGGATGATAACACTGCCCAGATTATTACTCAGTCTGTATGATTTAAGTACATAATAGAACAATTTCTCTGTAAGGATTAAGATAATAAAGATGTCATATTCTGAAGTGAATTTGTTAAGTGTAAGCATCATCAAATCAAAACAATTTTATTTTGTAAAGCGGTAGGTCTTCTGGATTAAGGAGAATGGAGTGTCATATCTAGACTTTAGCATGGCTTTCTGTATAGCTCCTCAAAACAACTTCCTAACTAATTGTGTAAGTATGATCAAGACACTCTAAGACAGCAGCATATCCCATTGCAAAATGTTCAAAACTGTTCTTGGTGAAAATGGATTATGGGAGTACAGATGAACAGGTGCAGCTCTCCAGAGCACTGTCTTAACAGTTAAAAATATTGGCAATTAAGAGCTTCCATGTAACACAACTAGGAAGTATTTTATTTAATCTAAATATCCTAACAGCTTTTGGTGTTGAGTCCAAGAGACCCAAAACTTCTTTAAAAAAAGACTCAAAAATAACCTGAATAATCTTTTGAAATCAAAGAAATTCAGTGAGAAGCACAAACGTTTTTAGTGATCTGAGAAAGTTAGACAAGCTCTACAGAAAGAGAACAGCATGCTTTAAACAACTCCTGCACAAATCTAAGTTGTCAGCAGAAACCAGCTATACTCTCATACAGAATAGGAGTATCATTCAAAGTTGTCTATGGTACTTTTCTTACTAGTCATCCTTCTGTGTCTTCAAATAGAGCTGCATCTACAATGTGGGGCAGTACAACATCAAGACAAATATGGATCAATTAGAACACAGATAAAATCATCCAAGACAGTCAGAAGCTCAGAGATGATGACTTATGTAAAGATGACAGAAAGAAGCCATGTTGTCCAGTCTAAAGAAGATTAGATTAGTGCAAGACACTGTAACAGTCTTTGATATGTAAATGACTGCTAGAATAAAAAAAACACTTGAGTGGGTCCAGAGGAGGGCCACGAAGATGCTCAGAGGGCTGGAGCAGCTCTCCTATGAGGACAGACTGAGAGAGTTGGGGCTCTGCAGCCTGGAGAAGAGAAGGCTTCAAGAAGACCTTAGAGTAGCCTTCCAGGATCTGAACGGGGCCTACAGGAAGGCTGGGGAGGGGCTATTGACAAGGTCTTGCAACAACAGGACAAGGGGCAATGGGTTTAAACTAGCAGAGGGGAGATTTAGACTGGATGTTAGGAGGAAGTTCTTTGCAGTGAGGGTGGTGAGGCACTGGCACAGGTTGCCCAGGGAGGTTGTGGCTGCTCCCTCCCTGGAGGTGTTCAAGGCCAGGTTGGACGAGGCCTTGAGTGAGTTGTCCTAGTGAGAGGTGTCCCTGCCTATGGCAGGGGGTTGGAACTAGATGATCCTTGAGGTCCCTTCCAACCTTACCATTCTATGATTCTATAATTGTTTTCCTCTGCCCAAGAAGCGCCAAGCTAACTGCAACAAAAATTATTCAAGAGATTTCTAGCACAAAGAACTTCAACCGCTTGCATGGCAAGTGTAAGGGAACTCCACTACAGACATTTTAACAACAAACCAAGCAAAACAAAAAAAAAAAAAAACAAACAACAACCAACAACCCAAAACCAAAAACTCAACACAAAAACAACAGGGAAGATGATGGAAGTTACTGGGACTGATACCGGTACAGTTCATCCAGCACAAGACAGGGAGCTCCCAAGTCATTTCCTGCTATCTTTTCTAAAATTATAGAATCTTCCTCTGGAAATCTTCTAGTTTTCCTTATATCTGCACTAGATAGAAGGAAATGATAATGTATTTTGATTAACAGTGTTGATATTTGTTTTTAATGGGAATAGTTTAATTTAAAATTCAAGTTTAAAGAGATAGTATATAAGACAGGCAAAGAACATATATTTGTGAAGGTTTTATTCACTTCCCACATAATCTTTCAATAGTTCTCAAGGAAGAGGCCTACCACTTTGTCCAGGCTTTAAATGTTTCATGGAAAACTCAGCTTTAGCTATTTTATTTCGGAACTGTCGCATTCAGAAGCAACTTTGCATTAAAAAATTACAACTCGAAGAAAGAAGCAAGAATTAATATTCATTTTGATCCTGCCAGGGAAAAAAGAAAGTCTTTGAATAAATTTCTTCCACCTTTCTTTTGAATGAGAGTGGATGTGAGAATTTTCCTTAATAAGTGACTTCTGGAGTTCTGAAGCCTGTAATAAAGATTTGAAATCATCTTGCAATCCACTATACATTCAGAGATCAAATGTACAAGAATCTCTCTGGAGAAATCCTAAAAATCCCTACGAAAACAAAAGTAATCTTTCTGAATTACTCCGAAAACAACCACAAAAAAAAATATTGGAAGAAATACAACTTATTTTTAGAAAAGACTGTAGAATTTGTTTCATAACCATTGCTGCTACTCCTTAAAGATGTTTTCCCAGGAGTCTAGGAAACAGGACTGTAAAATGATATGAACTCTTCTCTTTGGGAATTAATAAGTGTTGAAGGTTTTTTATGATATAGATCTTTAGAAGTTGGTTTTAAAGGGGAAAATAAAAAAAAAGAAAAAAAAAGTTCCTGAAGTTCCATGGCAGCAGGAAAGTACCACAAATGGATTTTTATGAGAAATCAGTCTTGAGTAATGGAACTTGTGGAGTATCTAGTGAGATCAACAAGAGAGAAATACTCCTCATTAATACTTTATAGATGAATTTACAGAAATAGACTTTTTAAAGTAGATGTGGTAACAGAAGACAGCATAAATGATAAGGTCTACAAAGGGCAAAATAAAAAATTACAAAAAAAAAAGAAAAGAAAAAAAAAAGGATAAAGACCAGCCTAGAACTTCTGAATAAAACTTCAGCTGCTCTGGTGTCTTTACTGGAGAAGAAGCAAAGATTTCTGTTGCACAAATTTTACTCCACCAAGCGAGTGAATAACCAGCCAAAACGACAAATGCAGCTTCTGCCATCTCTCCAATATTTGCCCAAGTTGCAAACAACACTTCTTCCTCATTTAGATTCTGTCAAGACAGTCTTAAAGTAAACTGAGAATGTGCAATCACATTCTCCGAGTCTTCAGCAGTCATGACTTCCATGTTAAAATTACAGAAGTGTAGTCTGTACCTGCAATAACTGTGTCAAGTTTCTATAGAAGCTTAGATATTATAACATCCTGTCTGAGATCTCTCTCTGGACTGATGATGTCTATTCCTTTTGCCCTCCCAATCAAACAATGAAGTATTTTGTTAATTTCCTATGTCAAAGTTTGCAACTTGTCAGCTAAACTTTGAAGGCTTAAAGAGAGCAGCAACAGAAAACTCAGC
Source organism: Eubucco bourcierii (assembly GCA_013396675.1). Classification (NCBI taxonomy): domain Eukaryota; kingdom Metazoa; phylum Chordata; class Aves; order Piciformes; family Ramphastidae; genus Eubucco; species Eubucco bourcierii. The sequence continues at coordinate 38,026 of VWZE01020310.1, forward strand.
TTAAGATACTTGCTATTTGTTCATCACTGGAAAATTTATCAGCACAACTTTCACTTCAAATCATAGGCCAAAAACTCACTGTCAAGTATCTCATGTTCTAAATAACACTGTGAGTATCCACACTTCCCACACATTTCTGAAATATGAGATTAGAATAACTGTCTGGCAAGATTCTTGCAGCATCACAAAGTAGTTCTCTCAATCAAGGTTTCTTAATCCCTTTAACAAGGCAAAACAGCAGCATCATTGTAATAGTAGTTCATTAAAACTAACATGCAGTTAAATAAACAAAAACCTCCTCTTGCACTTTTCCAACCCCTCTAACACTGAAATAATACAATCTGAACTATACAGTCAGATTGTTTTCAGAAATAATCTGAAAATGTATTCCTTCAAAATAGAATTCTGAGACAGCTAATGGAAACAGCAGCAACTTTAGTGAAAAAAAGTAATTATTATTCTGGATGAGTGACAATCACACATCTGAGTGGAAGTAGACTACATTCCAAATGTAGTAAAACTGGTAAGCTCACAAAAAGAGAACCAATCACATTTAATCTTTGTCATTTACACAAGTCTTACAAGTCCTTTATCACATGACCTCTCAAAATAGTGATGCTGCTGCCACACTAGACATGTACACTTGCCACTTGAGTCACATTTCTTCTATCACTTTTTAACATTGCCTATGCTTATAGAAGATCATTTAGCAGTCACAGGATCACAGGGCAATTTTGTTAAGAAGTGGCCTCAGGAGGTCTTTAGCCTAGCCTCATGTTCAAAGTAGAGTAAGCAAGGGCACATTATGCAAGGGTTTACCCAGTCTAATCTTGAAATCCTTCAAGTACAGAAAACTCAGATTCTCTGAGAAAACTTTACCAAAGCTAGACTGTCCTCACAGTGAAGCTTTTTCTTAAACCAAGTTAGAAACTTTGATCTCAATTTAAGTCCCTTGTATCTTATTCTTTCTCCACAACACTGAAAATGCTGACTTAATTCTTCCGGACAATCCACTCCTAGGTATGGCAAGGCTGCCCCAAGGTCCATCCCTACCAAAGAGGTCTCTTAACCAGGCTGCACAAGGCCAACACCTTTACCACCTTCTTTCCTTTTCTCCCTTTCTGCTTAACCTGACCATATGGAAAGACTCAATTTTGGTTTGGGGCTAAAGAGAAGAAAGCACTGTTATTTCTTTCTACTAGTGCCATGTAAATAAGCAAGAATGTGCCCAAAGCCCTGCCTTGCAAAATTTCATATATCTCAGTCATTGCTTCTTGTGAATAATACTAAAAGCAGCAGTATGCATTCTAGATTTTACCACAAAGAATTATTGTAAGCAAACTTTTTTTCCCATTCTCTCTCAACTGACTGACAGTTCACCCTATTCCTTTTCCACAGCTAAGGTTTTCAGAGGCTTCACTTATGCTATACATATTGAATTTGCTGAATTCTACTTTTAATTTCATGTTCTCAAAATTTCATGACTGAAGTGTTCCATGTTAAAAGTCTTTTGAGATGGTTAAGAGCTTAATATCCTTAATGTTGCCTTTAAACTACCTTTTATGTAGAGCAACTGAAACCATTCTTATAAATAATTTACTCTCATACTGCATTTTTAAATACTTCTGTTTTCCACAAATTTGAGCTTTGTGTTGAAGTACAATTAGTCAATTTTTTGACCTCCAGAAATTTCTTTAGAAACACGTTTCAAAGCAATTCTGTATCCAAACCATAATGATAAACTGGGTAGTCCTATTTGATTACAGGAGGAACATCTAAATACCTCTTTAAACTATCTGGTCTTAAAAATTGAAAACAAACAAAAAAATACATTAACATATATGTAACTGCTAGGCTACCTTTAAGGGTTCCATCACTTCCAGCTGGAGAGCAGACTGACTGTGGTGACCTCAAAGAAAAAGATGCTGCATTCCTTATTGAAGGATCACCATCCTAAAGCAACAACAATAAAAAAATCAGCATTATCATTATTGTGAACACTTGAGAATAAAGACTGAAACTAGTACATACGCTGATAAAACCAGATTGGACAGAAAAGCTCAAAAGAGATATTAGAACTATATTTATTTACATAAAAACCTTTGTTAATTTAGACTGCCACTAGACTGCTACATAGGCATGTGAGGAAAGCCTCATGTGCAACCAAATCTATTATTCAGATTCAACACAATAAAAACAACGGTATCTTATATTTTTCCTGCAAGTCAAAGTAAGTTAACTTCCTGATGAGTTAATATTATCTACCACACTGAAACTGCAGAGCTGATTTTTTTCAAACCTCACTTTTCTTAAACTTGCAAGAGCTCATAAAGAAATCCCAACATACTGGAAAAAAAAAAAAAAGCCTTAGCAACCTCCTATTACATATGTTTTATTAGGACAGCAGAGGTCACTGTGATTGCCAGTGACACAGGCAAATGCTACTTTTGTTAACTAAACAGACTAACCAGGTAGATGACCTTTCAGGTACATTTGCCAGCCAAACCACAGTTGACATATTTTCAGGAGTGCTCATTTATAGTTTCCTAGTTCAGAGCTTTATCAAACAGTGATATGTAAGCACAAACTTATTATTAGGAATACTCTCACATTTACCAAAAAAAATTTCCTTACGTTGAGTGCATGTCAAGTGATCTTTCAAGGGTGTACTTGTTGGTTTCATAGAATAATATATCACAAATAAACAATATCCTGTTGTTATTCACATTTTCTAAAGCAATAAATCCCTAAAACTATTACTAATTAAAAAAAACCTCAAGTTTTGAAGTTTTATGGATTTACTAATTCTCATCCATAATTCTGTGTCACAGGTCACACTGCTTCTGAAAAAGCTGTGACATTATGATTATTATTCATTTAAATGAATCCAAATTCTTCCATGTGTTTTCTGCACAACAGTAAAATTCAGCTTTTAAAGCCATAATTTCAAATAAATGTTACACAAATGCTCCATTAAGAAAACACACAGAGAGTTAAAAGTGCAAGTTTACAATGCTTACTACTTGTTATGGTTAGTATTTCTCTAATTAAATCAAACAATTATGTCATGCTTTATGTTTTCATAGAATCGTAGAATAGTAAGGTTGGAAGGGACCTCAAGGATTATCTAGTTCCAACCCCCTGCCATAGGCAGGGACACCTCCCACTAGTACAGCTCACTCAAGGCCTCATCCAACCTGGCCTTGAACACCTCCAGGG
>VWZE01020311.1:1203-17968 GCA_013396675.1 Eubucco bourcierii
GAGAGGAACCTCCAAACCATGTCAAGAGAGGAATCTCCAAACCATGTCAAGAGAGGAACCTCCAAATCAAATCAAGAGAGGAAACATCAAACCAAGTCAAGAGAGGAACCTCCAAACCAACTCAAGAGAGGAACCTCCAAACTATGTCAAGAGAGGAACCTCCAAACCATGTCAAAAGAGGAACCTCCAAACCATGTCAGGAGAGGAACCTCCAAACCATGTCAAGAGAGGAATCTCCAAACCAACTCAAGACAACTCTACTTGACCTGAGCCATGTCCGAGCCAGATCCTGCCATGGCAGTTGAGCACTATAGATAGTTGTGGTCCTGATGGCAAGTGGTGGATCATCAACACAACCAAAATGCCTTTTCCCCTCACCCAAACTGGTTTGTTTCATCTCCATAGCATAGAAGAAGCTGCTCTTGGTACATACACTGTCCTCCTGCATCTGCAGGCAATTACTGGGACATGTCTGGGAGACCACAACTTGGCAAGGGTCAGAGCTGTGCTGCAGAGCATGCTGCTGGTGAAACAGCATCCAGGAGCACGTCCCAGCTCTTGAGCCTGGGTTTGGGCTGCTTTACATGCATGTGCCAGAAGCCTTTGCCACCAAGAAGAGTTGACACTTCATTAGACAAATAGTCCTAGGGAATTCCCCAAGGCTGCTGACAGAGTTCAGAGCCAAAGTCATCAACAAACGTGAAAGAAGGACTCTGCTCATGGTGCTTTGTGCTGTTTGGAGCAAGAAACCTCAAGTTAGAATGAAAAGAAGTACTGGAAAATTGGAAATATTACCATGTCCTGCAAAAGCAGGGGAGAGAGGAAGGTTATGGAAGCATAGAATTGGTTTGGTGGGAGGAGACCTCTGAGATCATCAAGTCCTGCCACCAACTACACAACACCATGGCCTCAGACCATGTCCCAAAGTGCCATACCCACGTGTTTGTTGAACACCTCTAGAGACAGTGGCTCCATCACATCCCTGGGCAATGCATTGCCACCAAGGAGGTGAATCTGCAGAGCTATCTCCAACCCTGTCGAGATCAGAGCAGCTCTACCAACAAGGGTAAAACTGGCAGAAGGAAGAAAAGGAACCTTGACATCCACAAATAGAGACAGGACCTAGAAATGCTCAACTTGAGCAGCTTCAGTCATGAAAAGGTAGCAGCTGGTCTAAGAATCATGGAATAGTTGGGTTGGAAGGGACCTTTACAGGTCATCCAGTCCAACCCCCTGCAGTCAGCAGGGACATCTGCAGCTAGAGCAGGTTGCTCAGAGCCTCAGACAACCTGAGCTGGACTGGTGGCAGGGCTGGGGCATCTCCCACCACTCTGGGCACCCTGGGACAGGCTCTCACTACCCTACATCAAACATTTCCCCTTCCTCTGCAGTCTGAATTCCTTGTCCAAGTGTTTGGCACCAATTTCATTAAGTCAAAATCATTCTTTGTCTTGATCCAGCAGCTGGGTTGTGAACATGTGAGACCAAATAGTGCCTTTGATGGTGACTGGTAACTCCTTGTGGATTTGGAGATTCATAGAATCATGGAATGGTTTGGGTTGGAAAAGACCTTTAAAGCTCATCTATTACACACACATCCCTGCAGTCAGCAGGGACATCTGCAGCTAGAGCAGGATGCTCAGAGCCCCAGACAACCTGAGCTGGACTGGTGGCAGGGCTGGGGCATCTCCCACCTCCCCGGGCAACCTGGGACAGGCTCTCACTACCCTTCCTCTGCAGTCTGAATCTCCCTCTTTCAGTTCAAACCATCACCCCTCATCCTGCCACAACCAGCCCTGCTCAAAAGTCTGTCCCCAGCTTTCTTAGAGGCTTTCTTCCATGCTTCCTTGCCCACCATGCAGATTTGTCTTTGCATCCTGCCAAGCTCAATCCTCTAAAAGTTTAGTAAGAACCTCCTTGGCCCACATCCTTCACACATTCACAGCTGGACTGGTGGCAGGGCTGGGGCATCTCCACCTCTCTGGGCACCCTGAGACAGGGTCTGACCACTCTCAGCATACAGAATTTCTTCCTCCTGTCTAAGGTTATCATCTGGCACTCTCCAGGAACAGGGACCACCTTCAGAAGGCAGGCCAAGCTTTTTTTGCTGGACACCAGTCTGAGGGCAGAAGAAAGCTGCTCCCTGCAGTCCCTGATCTCTCCCAGTTGACTTTGGAGGGAGCCTGAAGTGCTGCTCTTGCCTGGATGCCCCATATTGAGGCAGCTGCAGTTAATGGAGATACATCCCACCCACAGAGACCAACCAGCTTGTCACTTCTCCAGAGTTTCTCACCACTCCTGTGGTGTCCTCTCTCTGTTGCATCTCAGTCATGGGCATAACCCAACATCTCAGCTGGAGGCTGCTCCTTGCTGAAGAAGCAGAGAATAGCAGGCCACAGGGGGTTGGCATGTGCCTGCCAATGCCTACAGTGCCATGAGATCACTCCAGAGGGCAAAGCAGGGGCATCCATAGATGGTCTGAACCGCCCAAAATCCCAATCTAGCGTTTTCCACCCCTCCCTTTGCTGAACCTGCAGAGTCTGGAGGCAGGTGGTGAAACCCTGAACCAGTGAGGGTGCCCAGAGAGTTTGGGAGATGCCCCATCCCTGGCACCACTCTAGGTCAGGTTGTCTGGGGCTCTGAGCAACCTGCTCTAGCTGCAGATGTCCCTGCTGACTGCAGGGGGCTGGACTGGATAACCAGGAAAGGCACTCTCCATCCCAAACCATTCCATGATTCCATGCTTACCTGACCATCATGGACAACTGAAGGTTGTTGGGGTACCAATAAGAGCACAAAAAAGTCTAGAAATAACAGACCTGCAGGAAGAGATAAAGGAGATGGGAAGGGGAGAAAAAAAGGAAAGCAATTTCATATTTAATATCGAACCTTCCTTCCACACCCAACGCAAAGCAAAACCTGAGGAACACAACTTTAAAAAACAACTTGGGCTGCAGAATGGTAGGCTGGGGAAAGTAAAAAAAAAAAAAAAAAAAGGAGGAGAGAAAACAGTGAGAGCAGCTCCAGCTCTTCCTGAACACTGTGGGGATTCAGAAAGGGCTGAAACCACAGCAAAGAGGCAAAAGATGAGGAAAGCCACAGGCACGTTCTGGGCACGGCCAGCTCCACTCCGAGCAGATTAGCAGCGCCGATAGGTAATTGCAGAGCCAAGTCCCTGCCATGGGCCACAAGACTCAAGCTTCCCCCTCTGGGACCTCTTCCAAGGAGAGGGGAAAAAATGCAAACAAGATGGTCATGCACAGCTGCAACTGCTGTGCAAGGGAAGGAGAAAAGACTGAGTGGGAAGTTGGACCATGGCTAAGCCAGGAGGACTCACGAGTTGCGTTGGGATGAAAGGGACCCTCAGAGCTCATCTTGCCCAAAGTCATCTTGGCTCAAGGTCTTCTCGTTCCAGGATGAACTGTGAGACACTGGCACAGGTTGCCCAGGGAAGTTGTGGATGCCCCCTCCCTGGAGGTCTTCAAGATCAGGTTGGATGAAGCCTTGAGCACCCTGAGCTAGTGGAAGGTGTCCCTGCCCATGGCGTGGGGGTTGGAATTAGATGAACTTCCAAGTCCCTTGCAATTCAAATCGTGCTATGATTATGTGGGATTTAACTCCTCACTCTGATCTGATGCAAGGCAAAGGTGGCCAGGGGTCAGCAACAGCAAGGTGACTCTTCAGTTTCACTGTTAACCCTTTGGTTATGATTCCTGGACTCTCCCTTTCCCAGCTCCAAGAATCAATCACAGAATGGTAAGGTTGGAAGGGACCTCAAGGATCATCCAGTTCCACCCCCCTGCCATAGGCAGGGACACCTCCCACTAGCACAGCTCACTCAAGGCCTCCTCCAACCTGACCTTGAACACCTCCAGGGAGAGAGCAACCACAACCTCCCTGGGCAACCTGTGCCAGTGCCTCACCAACCTGGGCAACCTGTGTCAGTGTCTCACCACCCTCACTGGAAAGAACTTCCTCCTAACATCCAGTTTCAGTCTCTCTTCTACCAGTTCAAACCCATTGCCCCTTGCCCTGGTATTGCACAACCTTATCAATAGAAGCAAATGAAAGTTTTGCAACTTTCTCAGGCTGAAGCTGATTAAAATGTCCTTTAAGCAACTAAGAAGGAACCCTACATGGTGGGGGGGTGGAAATAGGGACATTTAACTAGGCAAATCACAGAATCACAGCAAAGTGGAGATGGGAAAGGATCTCTGGAGACCATCTAGTACACCTCCTTTCAGAATGCATAGAGGTCCTCCCTCAGCCTCCTTTTCTCCAGACTCATGATCCCTCAATTGCCCCTCACAAGAGTTGTTCTCCAGACCCTTCCCCAGCTCTGCTGCTGAAGGTGGCATTAGCTCAGAGCAGCAGGGTCCACTTGTGTCCTGAAGCTCACTTCATGCCCATGCCCCTGCACCATGCATGTGCTGCACTGCCTCATGGTCCAGCTCCCCACGCCTTTCTCCAAGGCATTGATGATCCTGTGTCCAGTTCTGGGCCCCTCAACTTCAGAGAGGTGTTGAGGTGCTGGAAGGTGTCCAGAGAAGGGCAGCAAGGCTGATGAGGAGCCTGGAGCACAGCCCTGTGAGGAGAGGCTGAGGGAGCTGGGGGTGTGCAGCCTGCAGAAGAGGAGGCTCAGGGCAGACCTCATTGCTCTCTACAGCTACCTGAAAGGAGGTTGTAGCCAGGTGGGCTTGGGCTCTGCTGCCAGGCACCCACGGACAGAACAAGAGGACACAGCCTCAAACTGTGCCAAGGCAGGTTCAGACTGGATGTTAGGAAGAAGTTCTTCATGGAAAGAGTGATTGGCATTGGAATGGGCTGCCCAGGGAGGTGGTGGAGTCCCCATCCCTGGAGGTGTTTAAGAGGAGGCTGCATGAAGCACTTGATGCCATGGCTTAGTTAACTGGAAGGTGGTGTGGTGGGTGGTAGGTTGGACTCCATGATCTTAGAGGTCTTTTCCAACCTGGTTAATTCTATGATTCTGTCATTCTGTGACCTCCATCTGCTGTGCCTCATCCACTTTGGTCCCAAGAAGGTAGGAACCCCCCTCTAGAACTGGAGAGGTGATAGCTGAAGTGCTGAACACTGCCTTCAAACCAGCACATTTCCAAAGCATGTGTCAGAAGCCCAGCCCCACTGGCAAGACCCATCACAGGAGCCAGGTTGGTGCTGCTTCTGCTGGTGCAACCTGAGGCAGTTTTCTCCTTCTCACCAAGCAGGGTTATATACTCCAGAGCTGAGTTGTTGTCCTGAAGTAGATACACATGGCCACAGCTTGCAGTTCATTCTCTGAGCCATAGGAAGTTCCATGGAAACATGAGGAGAAACTCCTCATGGGGGGGTCAGAGTGGCTGGAGAACAGCCAAGCAGAAAGGGATCTGGGGGTGCTGATTGACACCCACCTGAACATGAGCCAGCAGTGTGCCCAGGTGGCCAAGAAGGCCAATGGCATCCTGGCCTGCATCAGCAAGAGTGTGGCCAGCAGGAGCAGGGAGCTCATTCTCCCCCTGGACTCTGCACTGCTTAGGCCACACCTTGAGTCCTGTGTCCAGTTCTGGGTCCCTCAATTGAAGAAGGACATTGAGGTGCTTGAGTGTGTCCAGAGAAGGGCAACGAGGCTGGGGAGAGGCCTGGAGCACAGCCCGATGGAGAGAGGCTGAGGGAGCTGGGATTGGTTAGCCTGGAGAACAGGAGGCTCAGGGGAGACCTTCTTGCTGTCTACAGCTACCTGAAGGGTGGTTGTAGCCAGGGGGAGGTTACTTTCTTCTCTCAGGCAAGCAGCACCAGAACAAGAGGACACAGTCTCAAGCTGTGCCAGGGGAAGTTTAGGCTGGAGGTGAGGAGAAAGTTGTTGCCTGAGAGAGTCATTGACTGCTGGAATGGGCTGCCCAGGGAGGTGGTGGAGTCAGCGTCCCTGGAGGTGTTCAAGGCAGGTTTGGACGTGGCACTTGGTGCCATGGTCTGGTCTTGAGGGCTGTGGTATTGGGTTGGACCTGATGATCTTTGAGGTCTCTTCCAACCGTGGTGCTACTGTGATACTGTGACACTGTGAATTTTTTCCCTGTGAGGGTGACAGAACACTGGAACAGGCTGCCCAGAGGGTTGTGATGTCTTCCTCTCTGGAGATACTCAAAATCTGCCTGGATGCTTTCCTGTGTGATTTGCTCCAGGTGATTCTGCTCTGGCAGGGGGGGTGGACTGGATGAGTTTTTGAGGTCCCTTCCATCCCCTGACATTCTGTGATCCTGTGATTTACAGAAGCTATGAAACAGAGGTGTTGCAGAGTCTGAACCCCACTCAGCACCAATCTCCCTTCAGGGAGCTGCAGAGAGCCAGAAGACCTCCCCTCAGCCTCCTTTTCTCCAGGCTCAACAGCCCCACTTCCCTCAGCTGCTCCTCGACAGCCCTGTTCTCCTGACTCTTCACCAGCTTTGTCGCCCTTCCCTAGACCAGACCCTTCTCCAGACCAGACCCTTTTTCTCCAGACCNTCCCCTGACATTCTGTGATCCTGTGATTTACAGAAGCTATGAAACAGAGGTGTTGCAGAGTCTGAACCCCACTCAGCACCAATCTCCCTTCAGGGAGCTGCAGAGAGCCAGAAGACCTCCCCTCAGCCTCCTTTTCTCCAGGCTCAACAGCCCCACTTCCCTCAGCTGCTCCTCGACAGCCCTGTTCTCCTGACTCTTCACCAGCTTTGTCGCCCTTCCCTAGACCAGACCCTTCTCCAGACCAGACCCTTTTTCTCCAGACCAGACCCTTTTTCTCCAGACCAGACACTTCTTCTCCAGACCAGACCCTTCTTCTCCAGACCAGACCCTTCTTCTCCAGACCAGACACTTCTGCAGACCAGACCCTTCTCCAGACCAGATCCTTCTCCAGCCCAGACCCTTCCCTAGACCAGACCCTTCTCTAGATCAGACCCTTCTCCAGACCAGATCCTTCTCCAGACCAGACTCTTGCCTAGACCAGACCCTTCTCTAGATCAGACCCTTCTCCAGAGCAGATTCTTCTCCAACCCAGACCCTTCTCCACCCCCTCAATATCTTTCTTGGAGTGAGAGCCCAAAACTCAACTCCTGCTGACCACACCATTGCTGATCCAGGCCAGGATGCTGGTGCCCTTCTTGGTCACCTGGGCACATGCTGGCTGATCTCCAGATGCTGTCACCAACACCTCCTCCCCAGGTCTTTTTCCACCTGGCAATTTCCAGCCACTCTGCGCCCAGCCTGGAATGTTCATGGGGTTGGTGTGACCTGTTGGCCTCACTGAGCCTCATACCATTAGAAGCTGATGGCAACGGTGGACCATAAAGCCTTTGGAAGAACATCAACATCAACTCTGCCTAAGTAGCCTTCCAGGATCTGAAGGGGGCTACAGGAAGGCTGGGGAGGGACTAATGACAAGGTCTTGCAATGACAGGACAAGGGGCAATGGGTTTGAACTGGCAGAGGGGAGATTGAAACTGGATGTTAGGAGGAAGTTGTTTGCAGTGAGGGTGGTGAGACACTGGCACAGGTTGCCCAGGGAGGTTGTGGCTGCTCCCTCCCTGGAGGTGTTCAAGGTCAGGTTGGATGAGGCCTTGAGTGACCTGTGCTAGTGGGAGGTGTCCCTGCCTATGGCAGGGGGTTGGAACTGGATGATCCTTGAGGTCCCTTCCAACCTTACCATTCTATGATTCTATGAGATGCTCTGCAGTTAAACCTGCAAATGTTCTTTTTTTACTCTGTGATATTTTCTTTATTTCTTCTTCTTGCAAGAAAGAAACCCTTGAGCAGAGGTTCCTCACCCATGGAAGCAGTGACAGCTCTTCAGCAGCAGCAGTTACCTTCCATTAAAGGCCCTCACAAAATTCAGAGGCTGGAAAAGGGACTGAAGGAAAAACAACTCAGCACAGGTTAGTAGGCCAAAGCTCTGGGACAACTGAAAAGCTAAATTAAAAGAGGGGTGGAGGGGGGGGGGAAGAAAATCAAAATCAGAACTGAATATCCCACACTAAACCCAAAAAACCCCAAACCCTAATGAAAACACTAAAAGCCATGATTAATATGACAACTGGGCAGCTTTCCCTGAAGACATAAATTCCCACCAGGGTCATCAAATTTGTCTTTAAAAAATGATAAATAGTGCTACCACTAACCTAAAAATGTACCCTGAGTCCACCAAGCTCAAGCTCTTCAAACACTGCTTGCTTCATTGGAAGAAAAAAGGGAGGGGGGAGGGGGGGGGGGAAGAAGAAGAAACCTTGGATTTAAATAAACAAATAATATAAAACAAAACCCACAGTCCCAACCTGGATTTTTGCAAGGTTGCCTCAGTCTTTTTTGGCTCTTCAGTCCACTCCCTGGTGTCCAGGTGTAAACAATTCCCAAAAAAGGGACGTTTGTATCCCTGAATTCCAGAAGAGGCAGAGCTTTGTCTTTCTGGCCCCAAAAAAGGCTGCCTTTATGTCAAGTTTCTCCACCAAACCATGGCTGTTTGGGCCTTTTGATTATTTTTCCCTTCCATCTGGACCTTTTTTTCCTTTCTCTCTTTAAACATCCTCCTCTCCTCCCCTTGGTGGCCTTTAAGTCCTTAAGTGAGATCCCTCTTGCGCAAGGTTATCTCAGCTTCTTTTCCACTGCCTGTTCCCCACAGATCCAACGTTCCTTGGCAAACTTGGGTGCTTCATACCAGCCTGGCACATTGGAGCTGGCTCTGTCACAGCTTTCCAAGCCAGGATGAACAGGGATATTTATGAAGTGGGCATGCAAGACGGGTGCAACACCACGTACATCCACTGTGCAGAGAGCCCTGCTCTGAGTTTATGGTCTTAGAATCATAGAATCATAGAATGGTAAGGTTGGAAGGGACCTCAAGGATCAGCCAGTTCCAACCCCCTGCCATAGGCAGGGACACCTCCCACCAGTACAGGTCACTCAAGGCCTCATCCAACCTGGCCTTGAACACCTCCAGGGAGGGAGCAGGCACAACCTCCCTGGGCAACCTGTGCCAGTGTCTCACCACCCTCACTGCAAACAACTTCCTCCTAACATCCAGTTTCAATCTCCCCTCTGCCAGTTCAAACCCATTGCCCCTTGTCCTGTCATTGCAAGACCTTGTCAATAGTCCCTCCCCAGCCTTCCTGTAGCCCCCTTCATGAAGATCCTGGAAGGCTACTCTAAGGTCTCCTGGAAGCCTTCTCTTCTCCAGGCTGCAGAGCCCCAACTCTCTCAGTCTGTCCTCACAGCACAGCTGCTGCAGCCCTCTGAGCATCTTTGTAGCCTCCTCTGGACCCACTCCAACACTTCCATGTCCTTCCTGTGCTGGGGGCTCCAGAACTGCACACAGGACTCCAGGTGGGGTCTGAGGAGAGCAGAGTAAAGGGGCAGGATCCCCTCCCTTGCCCTGCTGCCCACACTGCTCTTGCTGCAGCCCAGCACACAGTTGCTGTCTGGGCTGCACTCACACTGCAGCCTCATATTTAGCTTTTCATCACTCCAGACCCCCAGGTCCTTTTCCTCAGGGCTGCTCTCAGCCATTCCCCACCCAGCATGGAGTTGTGATTGGGATTGTGCCTACCCAGGTGCAGGACCTTACACTTGGCCTTGTTGAATTTCATGAGGTTGGCCTTCATGTGGTTGGTCTTCTGCCCTTCGTTTTATAGAACCAGGGAATCACTTTGGTTGGAGAAGAACCTCGAGGGTCATCAAGAAAAACCAGCACCATCATGGCCATTAAGGCAGGAGAGAGAGGAAGGAGGAGCTGGATCCTCTCTCAGGGCGGCAGAAGGAGTTTGAGTTAAGAAGGTTTATCCCCTGAGTGTCTCTGTTATGTGTCTGTCACTGGTGTGAGAAGAGCAGGAGATGAAGATGCAACTGCAGTGGGAGTTGCAGTGTCACCATTCTTCATGGCCCATCAGCCCTCAACTAAACCAGACCAGACCATGTTCTTTGGTCTGTTTCTCTGTGCTTCACCCCCCACTCTCTGAAATGAGAACTGCAGAAATGAGCTGGTGGACACATCTAAAAGAAACGAGAGGAAATGGACCCACATCCTGTGGAATTCACCTCAGCCAGGGGCTGTGAAGCCAAATCCTGGGGCCAGATTTAGAAGGGGAGTGGAGACTTTCATGACCAATAACATCACTGAGCTCTACAACTCCAGCACACACCTCCTGGTCCACAATGGGGAGGTTTCTGTTTCTACTGGAACAGCTGGAAGTGCCTCTGTGACATGGGACAGGAACAAGCAAAACATCCCCCAGAAGGTCTCCAGAACAGTTTTGGCCATGCAAATAATTATTAGTGCTGCAAATAGTGCAAGGAGGGCACCCAGGAGAGCCAGAGCTGGGCAGCACATCCAAAGCTGTAGAGAGGTTAAATCAGTCACAGAAACACAGAATTGTTTTGGTTGGAGGAGACCTTTAAGATCATTAAGTCCAACCATGATCTGACTCTGCCATGTCTGGTGCTAAACCATGGTCCCTCGGCATCACATCTCTGCAGCTTTTAAGCACCTCCAGGGATTCAGCCACCTCCCTGGTCAGCAGAAGAACCTTTTTGGTGAACAATTTTCTTCTAATGTCCAACCTAAACCTTTCCTGGGGCAACTTGAGGACAGTTCTTCTTGGCCTGTCACTTGTTCTTGGGGAGAAGAGACCAATGTACACTCCTACCCCCTACCTCCCAGCTCCCCTTGTGCCATCCCCTTGAGGCAGCTTCCTCTTGTGCCATCACTTGTTCCATGGGAGAAGAGGCCAACCCCAACTTGGTTCCCACCTCCTTTCAGGGAGTTACAGAGAGCCAGAAGGTCTCCCCTCAGCCTCCTATTCTCCAGGCTGAACAATCCCAGGTCCCTCAGCTGCTCCTCGTGAGACATACTCCAGACCTGTCACAAGCTTCATTGCCTATCAACACTCAACTAAATTTGCTTAAAGCTAAGGTCTACATTTTTTCCTCAGTCCAGCTCAAGAGGAGCTGGACTCCATTTTAGCAGGAGTCCACCTTTGCAAGAGGTCCTGGAGGATGAACAGGTTGCCCAGGGAGGTTGTGGCGCTCCCATCCCTGGAGGTGTTCAAGGCCAGGTTGGAGGAGGCCTTGAGTGAGCTGTGCTAGTGGGAGGTGTCCCTGCCTATGGCAGGGGGTTGGAACTATCATCCTTGAGGTCTCTTCCAATCTTACCATTCTGTGATTCTGTGATTCTATGGTAGGAAATGGCCTCAGGTTGCACCAGGGCAGGTTTAGGTTGGAGATTAGGAACAATTTCTTTGAGGCAAGAGTGACCAGGCACTAGAATAGGCTGCCCAGGGAGGTGGTGGAGTCCCCATCCCTGGAGGTGTCCAAGAGACATGTGGACATGGCACATTGGGACACAGTTTTGTGAGCATGGTGGTGTTGGGTTGGTGGTTGGACTTGATGATCTTAGAGGGGGTTTCCAACTATAATGATGCAATGATTCAAATTAAGAGAAGATTTGCTCTCTGTGAGTGACTTCATGCAACAAGAAGCCCAAGGAAATGAAGAGTGTGGACATGACCTCCTGCTAATTGTCTGATGTGAGTTTTGGGTGCTGGTCTCTAGTTCCAAAGTGTTTCGGACCCACCTAAGTGGTTACAACCACCCTGCTACTCTGCCCCCTTCATGGGCCAAGTGCGGGGAGTCTGTCCACACACACAGAGCAGGAGATAAAGTCTGGATCTCCTGGACTGTTTCAGACTGATTTCCAACCAAACCTCAGGGACTCTGCTTTTAGATTTAAGACTGAAATTGGAGCAGGGAGAAAAGTGATCTAAGCATGGAAAACTCACCCATTTCCAAAGCATAAGGTGACAGAGCTGCATCTGGAGTACTGTGTCCAGTTCTGGGGCCCCTGGTTCAAGAAGGACATAGAACTGCTTGAGAGGGTTCAGCACAGAGCCACAGAGATGATGAAGGGAATGGAACAGCTCTGTTATGAGGAGAGCCTGAGGGAGCTGGGGTTGTGCTGCTGGGAGAGGAGGAGACTGAGAGGTGACCTCAGCAATGGTTATCAATATGTAAAGGTGAGTGCCAGGAGGCTGGAACCAGGCTCTGCTGGGTGATGCCCAATGACAGGGCAAGGGGCAATGGGTGGAAGCTGAGCCATAGGAAGTTCCATGGAAACATGAGGAGGAATTTCTTCCCTGTGAGGGTGACAGAACACTGGAACAGGCTGCCCAGGGAGGTTTTAGAGTCTCTCTCTCTGTAGATATTCAAGAGCTGCCTGGATGTATTCCTGTGTGACCTGCTCTAGACAGTCCTGCTGTGGCAGGGGGGTTGGGCTGGATGAGCTTTTGAGGTCCCTCCCAGCCCCTGCATTCTGTGATTCTGTGATGTCAAACAATGGCATTCTGAACAAGGTCCTGTCAGTTCATGTCTGTTCTTTGAGTGCTGGACCAGAAACTCCTCAGAAGCTCCAGGTACCACTCACAGGTCACTTAATCTTTATGCCCAGCTTACATAGAATCATAGAATGGGAAGGTTGGAAGGGACCTCAAGGATCATCCAGTTCCAACCCCCTGCCATAGGCAGGGACACCTCCCACTAGCACAGCTCACTCAAGGCCTCCTCCAACNTTATCAATATGTAAAGGT
Source organism: Eubucco bourcierii (assembly GCA_013396675.1). NCBI lineage: Eukaryota > Metazoa > Chordata > Aves > Piciformes > Ramphastidae > Eubucco > Eubucco bourcierii. Next base: position 13,800 of record VWZE01020311.1, read on the forward strand.
GAGTGCCAGGAGGCTAGAACCAGGCTCTGCTGGGTGATGCCCAATGACAGGGCAAGGGGCAATGGGTGGAAGCTGAGCCATAGGAAGTTCCATGGAAACATGAGGAGGAATTTCTTCCCTGTGAGGGTGACAGAACACTGGAACAGGCTGCCCAGGGAGGTTTTAGAGTCTCTCTCTCTGTAGATATTCAAGAGCTGCCTGGATGTATTCCTGTGTGACCTGCTCTAGACAGTCCTGCTGTGGCAGGGGGGTTGGGCTGGATGAGCTTTTGAGGTCCCTCCCAGCCCCTGCATTCTGTGATTCTGTGATGTCAAACAATGGCATTCTGAACAAGGTCCTGTCAGTTCATGTCTGTTCTTTGAGTGCTGGACCAGAAACTCCTCAGAAGCTCCAGGTACCACTCACAGGTCACTTAATCTTTATGCCCAGCTTACATAGAATCATAGAATGGGAAGGTTGGAAGGGACCTCAAGGATCATCCAGTTCCAACCCCCTGCCATAGGCAGGGACACCTCCCACTAGCACAGCTCACTCAAGGCCTCCTCCAACCTGGCCTTGAACACCTCCAGGGAGGGAACAGCCACAACCTCCCTGGGCAACCTGTGCCAGTGTCTCACCACCCTCACTGCAAACAACTTCCTCCTAACATCCAGTCTAAATCCCCCCTTTGCAGTGATCCACATGATCCATGTGTTTCAGCCATGCTTCCAAAATCACTTGAGAACTGATTTGCCTCTGCTGGATGTTCCATGTGAGACCTACTTTTATTAGCTGCATGCTGATGAACATGAGCTCAGACACCAAAATGTCATCTGCTACCTGACACCAATGACCCACTTCCATGACATCTGTTTGCCTCTTAATTTATTTCACATGGCTCTGAAACAAATCACCAAAATAAAAAACCCCAAAAAGACCCTCAGTGTTGTTTAATAAACTGCTTTTCATTTTCTTTCTTATTTCCATCCCTCCTAAGGGCCAAGGGACTCCTTTCAGCAACTCCTCCAGTGGATTTTCCATGATTTCCTTCCAACTTACTGACACTTTGCTGGTATCAAAATATCCAGATACCTTTTTTTTTTTTCCCCCTACCATGGATATGCCTGGTGAGACTCCTTGCTCCGCAGTGCTGATGTGTATATGGACTCCTAAATTCCAGGATTTTATGGCTTACATGGTATTGTAGTGGTGGGTCTCATAAATCAGGCATCACTTCATCTGGAATTCCTGCTTTTGAGAACAAAAATGGTTCAGTCTCCTCCCTGGAGGTGTTCAAGTCCAGGCTGGATGGGGTCTTGAGCAACCTGGGCTAGTGGAAGGTGTCCCTGCCCATAGCAGGGGAGTTGGAACTGGATGATCTTTAAGGTACCTTCCAATCTAAACTATTCCAGGATTCTGCAGTTCTGTGATCCAAAGAGATATTGATGGGACCCCACAGAGGTAGTTCCCAAATTGTCTAAACAGGCTCATGGAGAGGAAGGTGTCTGGGGAATCTCCTGACCTAAGAAAGATGAAGTCTTCTTGGTGAGAATCACAGATCTTTAGAGGTTGGAAGGGACCTCCAGAGATCATCAAGTCAAACCCCCCTGCCAAGGAATGCATCCAGGTGGGTTTGGAAAGCCTCCAGAGGAGACTCCACAACCTCTCTGAGCAGCCTGCTCCAGGGCTCTGTCACCCTCACTGTAAAGAAGTTTCTCCTCATGCTGAGGAGGGCACATTGCTGGCACAAGGACACTTTGTTGTCCATCAGCACTCTTGGATCCTACTTACACTGAGATCACCTCCTCAGCTCTATTGGTGCAGGAGGCTACTCCTCCTCATCTGCAAGACTCTGTATTTATAAACTTTTTGTTCTGGTTGGAAGAAGACCTTTAGGCTCATCAGGTCCTACCATGGCCGTTAAACCATGCCCCAAAGTCTCATTTCTTCAACACCTCCACAGACTGGAGAAGGCTGACCCTTGCTGAACTCCATTTGAGACCCCACCAATGAAATGCAAGAAAAGCCACCCAAAAGCTGGATCAGAACAGGAAAGCAAAACCTTTGAAGCTCAGATGGGTCCTGATCATCCTGAATGTATCCAGCAAACAGGGAGCATCTTCTTTTTATTCATCTGGCAGCAAGGAATGTTGATGTGATGGTTTGGGAGTTACCCACCCCACACACACTATGAAAAATCACCCAGGCTGGACTCAACCAGCTGGAAGTGAAGGACTGAAGCTCTATTTACAGCTCAGCACAATGTACAAGCAGAGATATACACAACAGACAGGAATAGTTACAGACATAGACAAGTTAAAGGCAATACAGAAACACAACTCCCCTCCCAGAAATCAGAGACCCCAGGAGGGGCTCCCAACCACCCTTCCACCTTCTCCCCACCCCTCTGCCTTACCCCAGGGTCTGCCTTACATGCAAGGTGAGGAGCATGGGCAAGGGGGGTTAGAAGCAGAGTGGTTAGTTGGTTAGTTGGGTTACACTGCAGAGAGGCCAGCAGACAGCACCAGCAGTTAAAGAGACAGAAACTCTCTCTGTCTTATCTATATTTGTGTCCTTGTTCTTATACACCTCAGTAAGCCTATGAGTGAAGCAGACACCACCACTGTTTGCTTTTCACAGCCTAGAATCTAATTCTTTTCATAAAAATATTCCAACTAGCTTCAAACCAGCACAGTTGCCCAAACTGGTGATTCCTAAGCAACTGTCAGAACCCCAAATTAACTCCCAGCACAGGAGCTATAGAAGGCAGGCAGATAAATCATCCTGGAACTCCAACCATGCTCTCAGTGGGAAGAGAAACCAACCCACAGGCTTTTTTCCTTGTTGGGTTCTGAGATCTGGTGAGAAGAGGAGCAGCCAAAAAGAACTCCACTACCCTGACAACAAAATTAATATATTCATCCCTTCCCAGGCACCAACATTCAGATGGGGATTTTGTTTTCCTGTGGAACCTCATTCCCTTACCACTAAACATCACTGCCTGCCATAGAGACGTCACCCAAAGCCTTAGCACCATACTGGCTTTGAGAAGATCTCAAAATGAGTGATTTACAACGTGCTGGAGTGGAGCCCACCTTGCAAAGTGACAAAGACCAGCACCCACTGATGAGACTCTACTATTTTTAGGAGGTGTGGGGAGGACTGATGAGGTTTTACCATTTTTAGGAGGTGTGGGGAGGTAGGAATGCTGTGGATCATCCCCATCCTCATTCCCTTAAGGATGAAGATGACATGGTGATGAGCTGCTGAGAGGTTTCAGCGCTCACTGCCTTGCTGCAGCAGGCAGTAGGAGGCAGTAGACATCCCTGAAGGATGTTGATCCACAGCTGCCTTCTCAGGATCCTCTCCAAATCGCCCCCCAGCTGGCAAGCTGGAGGTGGGGATGGTCGTGTGGTGCCTCCCAGACTGCTCTCCCTGAGCTGTTGAGTGATGACTCTGGAAATCAGAATGTCCAGGTTCAGTTCTTGTGTTTCTTCCTGTCCCAGCTGGAGGAAGAGTTGAAATGTTGGAGTTTTCCATTTCTGAAGAGCTCAAAAGCTTCTGCTGAGACGTCTGAGAAGGTTTGTTTTAAGGGGAAAGCCATAATTATCTGAATCAGCCTGAACTCCTGGTGCGAAGGATGGGCCTCACAATTCACTGATCCTTGGGAGCTGCATTCTCCTTCAAGGATGAGGAAGTTCAGGTTGAGCTGGTTTGGCTCTTTGTCACTGTCCTTTCAGTCATGATTTATGGCAGATCAACCAGAGAGGAGACCACAGTGCACCACAGATGACGTAGGCTAGAGAGGACCCATCCAAAAGAACAGATGAGCCACGAGAAGTGGCAGCTCCAAGAGATATCAATGCAGCCTGATCCAAAATAAAGGTCTCACACTGCTTGCCAGAGAGGATTTGGAAAGGACAAGGGGAGTTGGTAGGGGGGGAAAAAAAAACCCAACAACCAAACAACATTTCAACAAAATGTGTTTGGAGAGAAAACAGCTCCTGGTGGTGTCTGATCTCTTGTCTGTTCTTCCTGTAGTGAGCACAATGAAACTCACTCCTGGCAGTGATTTTCAAGGAGATGCCTTGCAAAGTGACCAGCCCTTTGGGATTGGTCTTTCCTGCCCAAATGGCAAGGTAACGGAAGACAAGGTCCACTTCAGAGAGGGTACACTTCACAGAGGGTCC
>VWZE01020322.1:3576-31696 GCA_013396675.1 Eubucco bourcierii
GCGGCCCTGCACAGCACCAGCTGACAGCTGACGGACCGGCCAAGGGCAGGGCAGGGCAGGGGCTGGGTGGGGCAATGGCTGGGTGGGGCAAGGGCTGGGCGCGGTCTTGAGAGCAGCTGTGCAGAGCAGGAAGAAGACCCTTGGCGCCCCTGTGCCTTGTCTGGCAGACATGAAAACAGGAGGTGGGCGGTGGGAATGCCACCGTCTGAAGATGAAGCCGGTAGCACCTCAGCAATACGTTTCTTGGGGTTTCTCTAGGAGCAATGGACAGCAGAGGACAGGCAGGCTCTCAAGGGATGGTTCCAGCCAGCTCTAGTAGAAGGTGGTCAATTAAGGCTTACTTAGTAGTGTCAGGTGGGAAGAGAAAGAGACAGAAAGCCAGAAAGCTCACCTTGCTGAAGCACAATGCCAGCGTTAGGATGTTTATGGAATCTAAAAAATCAATACTGTGCAGGCAAGCGTGGCGCAGCTTTTACAATTCTGTGTCACTGGGTGAGTGCCTGTGCAAACTGCTGCTGTGAAATAATGGATTTCTTGGAAAAGACCTCATATGTGACCATAACACTGCTGTATTTCACAGAAGATGAAACAGTCTGCCAAAGGCTAAAGAACCATTGGTGTAACGGAAATGGAAGGCAAGATTTCCTGTGTTTTGTGGAACTGGGAAGGGGCAAACTGGTGAACTTTGTGCGTCAGTAAATCTGACATGGGTTTGTTTCTGTGTTCAGTGTCCTGAGCAGCTTCTTTGGGAGTGTAAGAAAGATAGGAATCGGACCTGTATGAAAATCCTTCCTTGTTAAGAGATCTCATCTTTCTCTCCCTCCTGAGGGAATGGGAGATAGGATGCCTCTCTCTGGAGTCCTAGGGGACTAAATGCACATGCTGAGGTAAGGTTGGCTGAAGGGACCCTTTCCTGATAAGAGGGGGGAAAACCCGCCAGAAATGGCTCTGATTGTAAATATGGACTGGACAGCATCCATCAGCTGCTCTGTCCATGACCAAGATCTCTCTGTATCATGGGCACAAGGAAGAGGCTAAAAAGTTTTGTTCTCTGAGCTTCTCCAGTATTTGAATAAACTCAGGTTAGTCATCATTATTTCATGGAGTACTGCATCCAGTTCTGGAGTCCCTGTTACAAGAGGGACGTGGAGATGCTGGAGAGTGTCCAGAGAAGGGCCACGAGGATGCTCAGAGGGCTGGAGCACCTCTGCCATGAGGACAGACTGAAAGAGTTGGGGCTGTTCAGTCTGGAGAAGAGGAGGCTCCCAGGTGACCTTCTTGTGGCCTTCCAGGATCTGAAGTGGCCTACAAAAAAAAGCTTGGGAGGGACTTTCTAAGCTCTCAGGTAGTAACAGGACTATATTCCTTGTCTATGTCTGTAACTATTCCTGTCTATAGTGTCTGTCTCTGCTTGTCCATTGTGCTGAGCTGTAAATAGAGCTTCAGTCCTTAACTTCCAGCTGGATGAGTCTAGTCTGGATCATTTTCATGGGGTGGGGTGGGGAAGGTAACTCCCAAACCATCACACATGTCTACATGTTGAACACCTCTAGGAATGGTGACTACACCATCTCACTGGGTAGCCTGTTCCAATGCTTGACCACTCTTCCAGTAAAGAATTTTTTCTTAGTATCTGACCTAAATCTCTGTCCCAGGTTGGGAACTATAAGGTTAAAAAGAGTCTCTGGGGCCTGGAAGACTGTTATTCAATGCCATCATTCTGCTATCTCTTCATAAGCTCAGGGTCAGGCCAGCTTCTGCTCCTTTCCTCTCCCTCCAGCCTTGTGTCAGGCAGGAGCTGCGTTATTGGGACAACCATGTAAGGATAGGCCTGGTTTGGGGCCTTCAGAGGCTGTGCTTAGGCCTCTTGGATGGCAGAGGCATGGGGTGGGGGAGGATTGGAGCACTGGGGATGACAGTTTTAGTTTTGGGTTGGGGGAAAATTCAGGGGGTTCGCTTATGGATTTTGTGTCTGCCTTGTAATTTTTATGTATAACTCTCTCTCTCCAAATACAATTCTGTTTTTTTCTTCAATTCATTTGAGAGCTTCACTCTGTTCGCTCTTTAAACCCACGACAGCGACCTTGATGCAGCTTGAGGCCATTTCCTCTCCAAACCAGAAGTTGTCTCTCCTGAACTTACAGAGGCAAAGGCCAAGTCATGAAACAGGAAAACACTTTTCTTCCTACCATAGCTGGCTGGAGCACTGCCATTTAACCATATGGTACATACCTATGAGACTGGGATAAATATGTGGGAGCTAAGAGGTGATGTTTTGTGCTTGAATGTCTTGTAGTTCTCATGTACAGTGAAATAGAAAGGCCTGGATCCAATCCCAAGTGGCACCACTATGGTCACTGCTAATCCCTTATGCACTGTGACTGTTCTGTTCTCTGCTTCGAGGTGTGTAATATTTTAGTCTTTGTGTACTGAAGCACAGAATCACAGAATGTTAGGGGTTGGAAGTGACCTCAAAAGATCATCTAGTTCAACCCCCCTGCTAGAGCAGAATCACCTAGAGTAGATCACACAGGAATGCATAGAATCATAGAATGGTAAGGTTGGAAGGGACCTCAAGGATCATCTAGTTCCAACCCCCTGCCATAGGCAAGGACACCTCCCACTAGTACAGCTCACTCAAGGCCTCCTCCAACCTGGCCTTCAACACCTCCAGGGAGGGAGCATCCACGACCTCCCTGGGCAACCTGTGCCAGTGCCTCACCACCCTCACTGCAAACAACTTCCTCCTGACATCCAGTCTAAATCTCCCCTCTGCCAGTTTAAACCCATCTTCAACATCTCCAGAGACAGAGACCCCACAACCCCCCATGGTAGCATGTTCCAGGGTTCTGTCACACTCACAGTGAGAAAGTTTTCCCTCATGTTTCCATGGAACTTCTTATCCCTCAGCTTCCACCATTGCTGCTTATCCTGTCATCGGGAATGAAATCAGTGCTTAAACTGAGACTCTTAGAGGTTATGGGTGATATGTACAGCACTCCATTCTCTTCACATCCTCATAGAATCATAGAATCAAAGAATGGTAAGGTTGGAAGGGACCTCAAGGATCATCCAGTTCCAACCCCCTGCCATAGGCAGGGACACCTCCCACTAGTACAGCTCACTCAAGGCCTCATCCAACCTGGCCTTGAACACCTCCAGGGAGGGAGCAGCCACAACCTCCCTGGGCAACCTGTTCCAGTGTCTCACCACCCTCACTGTAAAGAACTTCCTCCTAACATCCAGTCTAAGTCTCCCCTCTGCCAGTTCAAACCCATTGCCCCTTGTCCTGTCATTGCAGGACCTTGTAAATAATCCTTCCCCAGCCTTCCTGCAGGCCCCCTTCAGATCCTGGAAGTCTACTATCAGGTCCCCTCGAAATCTCCTCTTCTCCAGGCTGCAGAGCCCCAACTCTCTCAGCCTGTCCTCATAGCAGAGCTGCTGCAGCCCTCTGAGCATCTTTGTGGCCTCCTCTGGACCCACTCCAACACTTCCATGTCCTTCCTGTGCTGAGGGCTCCAGAACTGCACACAGTACTCCAGGTGGGGTCTGACAAGAGCAGAGTAAAGGGGCAGAATCCCCTCCCTTGCCCTGCTGGCCACACTGCTCTTGATGCAGCCTAGGACTCGGTTGCTGTCTGGGCTGCATGTGCACACTGCAGACTCATGTTGAGCTTTTCATCAACCCAGACTCCAAGGTCCCTTTCCTCAGGGCTGCTCTCCAGCCATTCACCACCCAGCCTGTATTTGTGCTTGGGATTGTGCCTACCCAGGTGCAGGACCTTACACTTGGCCTTATTGAATTTCATCAGGTTGGCCTGGGCCCAACTCTCCAGCCTGTCCAGGTCCCTCTGGATGGCATCCCTGCCCTCTAGCAAGTCGACTGTGCCACACAGCTTGGTGTCATCTGCAAACTTGCTGAGGGTGCACTCCATTCCTCTGTCCATGTCACTGACAAAGATGTTAAACAGCACTGGTCCCAGCACTGACCCCTGAGGGACACCACTTGTCACTGGTCTCCAGGTGGACATTGTGCCCTTGATCACCGCTCTCTGTGTGCGACCATCCAGCCAATTCCTTATCCAGCAGTGCTCCACCCATCCAGTCCATGTTTTTCCAGTTTGGTGCCCAGGATGCCATGTGGGACAGAGTCAAATGCCTTACTCAGGTCCAGGTAGATGCCATCAGCTGCCCTTCCCTTGTCCACTGTCGCTGTGACTTCATCATAGAAAGCCACTAAATTTGTCAGGCAGATCTGCCCTTGGTGCAGCCATTGCTGGTTCCCACCAATCACCTCTGCTTTGTTTGCCATTTGCCTTAGCAGAGCTTTCAGCAGGATCTGCTCCATGATCTTGCCAGGCACAGAGGTGAGGTTGACTGCTCTGTAGTTCCCAGGGTCATCCTTTTTTCCCTTCTTGAAGATGGGATCCTCTCCAGCCCAAGCCCATGTCCTGCCCCACAGCATGATGACTACATAGTATGTTTCTTCACTGAACAAAGGTGTTAGTGGCTGTTGTCTCCCTGCCTGCAGAATCCCTGTTGAGGCTTAGATCTGTCAGACACTCGAAGGGGTTTGAGCTCCATTACTGTTTTGTCCTGGGATTTTCTTTTAGGGGATCAGAGCTCCTATGCCGCCATGCTCTCTGTGTGTGCCATCCCATCTGTGCATCTGGATGGTTGCTTGATGGTATCTCAGAGTTTTGAAAGAGTCAGGGAGCTGCCAGAGCTTTCATCTCCCCACAGTGGCTCTGGGAGCCTGGGCTCAGTTTTGCTTCCTTATCTGCAGTCCCAGAGAAGTGCTGTAGAGTCCCAGAGCTTTGCGCTGGAATTGCCTTATTGGCACTGCATCTGTTTTTTACCATGTGTCTTAGAATCAGAGAATAATGGGCTGGACTGGAAGGGACCTCCAAAAGTCATCTTGTTAAACCAAAAACATTTTTCCTGCCATCTGAAGTCTCCCTTCATCGCTGAACCTTAGCCATGTGGTGTGAGTGTTTAATAAACCATAGAATCATAGAATCATAGAATGGTAAGGTTGGAAGGGACCTCAAGGATCATCNCTCTGCCAGTTCAAACCCATTACCCCTTGTCCAGGCATTGCAAGACCTTGTCAATAGTCCCTCCCCAGCCTTCCTGTAGGCCCCCTTCAGATCCTGGAAGGCTACTCTAAGGTCTCCTGGAAGCCTTCTCTTCTCCAGGCTGCAGAGCCCCAACTCTCTCAGCCTGTCCTCATAGCAGAGCTGCTGCAGCCCTCTCAGCATCTTCGTGGCCTCCTCTGGACCTGCTCCAACACTTCCATGTCCTTCCTGTGCTGGTGGCTCCAGAACTGCACACAGGACTGCAGATGGGGTCCGAGGAAAGCAGAGCAAAGGGGTAGAATCCCCTCCCTTGCCCTGCTGCCCACAGCCGAGCAGGACTCGGTTGCTGTCTGGGGTGCAGAGAACTGGGCTGGTCTTGATTTCTATCTCATTTGTTTTCCACTTCTGCCATCTGCTGCTCACAAACAGTCCTGTATCTACTTTTCAATCCCTCACTTACGGGCTACTTAGATGCAGTGAACATGACTCACAATCATCACCATCCATGAACATCACTGCAGCAGGTGTGGCCTAAGCAACACAGCTTCAACCTGGGAAATGATAGCTCGGACCCACCACTTGAGTTCCCCAAACCCCTTCCCTTGAAGAGATTTGCAACTGCCATGATTCTTTGAGTTCAAAGCATTCCAAACTGTGTGTGTGGTCCCCTGAAGGTTGCCTTGCCTCTGCTGTGAGACATATCATAAAGCACACACTACTCATTAAACACAGAGGTTCATGCCTCACAGTCTTTCTGTGTGACAGTGGCAGGAGAAGAAATGTTAGCTGTTATGGAGAGATTATTTACATAGTAAATAGGGCCTGAATAATGAAGATCCTGGAAGAGCAACCTCATCTCTCTGCAGCCTTATGAAGACTTCTTATGAGACCCCTTTAGCAGTTTGTGTGTGAATATCTAAACAGGGTGGGTTTCTAGCCTGCATGAGAACATGACACAGTGAAGTGGGTTGACCCTGTCAGGCAGCTGAGCACCACGTAGGTGCTCGATCTCATCTCTCCCCATGCCATGGAATGGGGGAGAGAACTGAAAGACCAAAAGTGAGAAAACTTGTGCATCAAGGTAGAAAGAATTGAATAAGCCAGGGTGAAAAAAACCCAAAACACACCCTAAGAGATGCAGAGGCAGATAGTCACTCACCATCAGCACAGTGATGACCAGACAGTCCCCAACTAACAGCCACTTCAGAAGAAGTTTTATTGCTAAGCATACTGTTAAATGAGATGAAAGAGCCATGTGGTCATTTTAGGTCCCTTGCCCCAGCTGTGTTCTCTCCCATCATCTTGCCCATCTCCAGCCTACTCACTTAGAATCATAGAATCACAGAACAGTTTAATTAAGAAAAGTACAAGCGTTATCTAACTCTGCCAAGTCTACTGCGTCCCTCAGCACCACATCTCAGCCTCATTTAAACAACCTTCAAGAATGGGGATTCAACCACCTCCCTGGGGAGCCTATTTCAGTGTTTGAGAACCCTTTCAGTGAAGGAGTTTCTTCTACTAGCCAAACTAAATCTTCCCTGGTCCAGCTTGAGGCCGTTTCCTCTGGTCCTATCATCTGCTACTTGATAGAAGAGACCTGGCTCTGATACCCTCTCAGGAGGAGAGACCAGCCTCATTTTCTCCAAACTAAACAACTCCACTTTCCTCAGCTACTCCTGTTCCCTAGGCCCTTTACCAGATCCTTTGCCCTTCTCTGGACCTGCTCCAACATCTCAGTGTCTTTCTTTGATCCAGGATGCTGTTTGCCTTCTTGGCCAGCTGGGCACATGGATCGTATTCAGCAGACTGTTGATTAGGCAAAGTCAGAAACAGAGAAGGTCTTGATGCTGTGGAAGTGCTTTTCAAGTAATAGTTAAAATGTTGGTCTGTTACCAATACTGCACTGGTCACCAGGCTAAACCACAGTACTATATGGTTAAGAAAATTAACTCCATTCTTGATGGTGCCCAATAGTTGTAATACCCACTTCTGGTGAATACTCTCATGGGTTTTACTTCCCATGCCACCTACAGCTTCCAGGTATTTTTGGGGCAAGCTTAACCATGTAGTCACCACTGAGCAACCCCTGAGTAGTCAAAAGGTAACGGTCCTGAAAGTGCCTACAGCTGCTCTGAACAGTCTTGGTATGACTGATAAAAAAGGAACAGATAATTCACTGCTTTCTCTCAAGTGAAGTCCACCTGGTTTTGTTCTTCCACTTATTAAAAATCCCATTGTGTGATGACTACATGCCAGACTCAGCCTCTCAAGGGGAGGATGGAGGCTCTGATGCCCACTGGGTTTGGAGTACTTACTGCTCTGCTAAATGCAGACCTGCTTCAGCACCTCAAGGTATTTTTGGTAATGAGGGCCCCAAGCAAAACTGACTCCAGGACTCAAGTTGCATCCTCAGCAGTGCTGGGTACAGGGAGACAATCACTTTGCTGGTCCTGCTGGTCATACTATTCCTGATACAGGCCAGGAAGCTGTTTGCCTTCTTGATCAGCTGGGTACACTGCTGGCTCATGTTCATCTGGCTGTCCATCAACACCCCCAGGTTTTTCTCTGCTGGGCAGCTTTCCAGCTGCTCTTCCCCAAGTCTGGAGTGTTCGTGGGGCTGCTGTGACCCAAGTGCAGGACTTGGCACTTGGCCATGTTGAACCTGTAGAAGGACTGCTTAGAGCAGAAAGTCATGATGAAAACACAGATCTAGTCACTTGAGGTCTTTTTTCACGCTGACTTCTCATGAAATGTATTTGATCCACTTCTCTGATTTCTGTTGCCTCACCAGTTAATGTGAAAAGGACTATATTAAGAAGCTATTGAGATGTTGCATTTAACTAAGAATAGTAATAAAAAAGACATATAGAAATGATTGCACAGGTCAGTCCTGATCTCCACCTTGCCTGGATCAGGGCTCTGCCCACACACACTTTGGGCTGGTCACTATTCCACTTCTTTGGTCAGAGTCAGGTTCATAAACCTCACCCAGCCACAGCAAGACATCACTAATTATCTTAATGTCTTTCAGCTTCCATTCATGGAAATTGAATAGGAGTCTCAGTGAGGTTTGCCAGCTGTCTGCAGGAGGTTTGGACAAGATTGTCTTTGAGAGTCCCTTCCAACATAATGCAATCTGTGAATCTGTGAGGATGCTGTGTGCTGGCAAAAGCAAGGGTGTTGGGGGGAGAGAAAAACGTGGGTGTGCTAACTGATTGGAGGGCAGAAGGGCTCTGCAGCGGGACCTCGACCACCTGCACAGATGGGCAGAGTCCAAGGGGATGGAGCTCAACAAATCCAAGTGCCAGGTGCTGCACTTTGGCCACAACAACCCCATGCAGAGCTACAGGCTGGGCTGGGAGTGGCTGGAGAGCAGAAAGGGATCTGGGGGTGCTGATTGACACCCACCTGAACATGAGGCAGCAGTGTGCCCAGGTGGCCAAGAAGGCCAATGGCATCCTGGCCTGCATCAGCAAGAGTGTGGCCAGCAGGAGCAGGGAGCTCATTCTCCCCCTGGACTCTGCACTGCTTAGGCCACACCTTGAGTCCTGTGTCCAGTTCTGGGCCCCTCAATTGAAGAAGGACATTGAGGTGCTTGANACAGTCTGAAGCTGTGCCAGGGGAAGTTTAGGCTGGAGGTGAGGAGAAAGTTGTTGCCTGAGAGAGTCATTGACTGCTGGAATGGGCTGCCCAGGGAGGTGGTGGAGTCAGCGTCCCTGGAGGTGTTCAAGGCAAGTTTGGACGTGGCACTTGGTGCCATGGTCTGGTCTTGAGGGCTGTGGTAACGGCTTGGACTTGATGATCTTTGAGGTCTCTTCCAACCTTGGTGATACTGTGACTGCTGTGAGTTATAACTTCATATGTTGCTAAGGTTTTGTATTTCTATCTCTAAAAGCTTGGGTTTATATGCATTATTGTATATATCCTTGTGCCCTTTTGCCTTCTGTGGTGTCTGATTGAACTTTCTTCTCTGTTCCTCTTCTTTAAGTTGCACATCTTTCCTGGTTTTTTCCACACATTTCCATTTCTACAACTTCTACCTTAGTCCAGATTTTTGGTTTATACTGAATAAAATTGTTCAGTGCAGTGCTGGAGTTGGTGCTACCAAATGTATGTCCTTGGGTTTCAAGTGCCAGGGAAGCCAAAAGGCATTTGAGAAGAAATGCAAACTACATACATGTTCTTCTCAAGTCACAGCTGGCTGAGTGAGATACTTGAGGGCAGTGGCACATTCAGAAGACAATTCTACCACAGTCCCATCATGCTGCAGGACTGCTTCCTGAAAGACCTCTGTGGGGGGCTAGGTCCTTGTTGCTCTGTTCACCTCTCTATAACCTAGTGTATATCAGGTAAATGACAGGCAAATGTCCAACCCCACTGCTAGTACAGGGTGCCTGAGTAAATTACAGAGGAATGTGTGTGGCTGTTTGAAGAGATAAATCCCACATACCTGTCTGGACACTTACTGCAGGAGTGTGCAGGTACGAAACCCAGCAGGTCAAATGCAAACTTAAAGGACATTGTTTACCAGGGAACCTGGCTCTGGGATTTTACTACCAAAACATTGACAGAAGGGCTGTCCTACCAACATGGAGATCAATAGGAAACTGCTAAATGTTACAGTGTTCACCTCAGGCTTTCTCTGATCATCCAGATTGAAACAAGTTTTTGCCTTACACAAAGCTGCTGTGATCAACCACAAGGCTGCCAAAGGTATGCCTGAGTCCTAATTGCATGTGACAGAATCACAGAATGATACTGGTTGAAAGAGACCTCTGAAGATCATCTAGTCCAACCCTCCTGCTAGAGTAGGATCACCTGGAGTAAATAACACATCCAGGCAGGTTTGAAATGCCTCCAGAGACAGAGACTCCACTTCCCTCTACAATCCCTCCCAAAGAAGCAGTCTACCAGCCACTGATTTCCTCTTCCTTGGTCAGCATGGTCTGGTTGATGTGCTGTGTGTGACAGGGGTTGCCTAAGCCACTGTAGTGACATCTCTCTGGCAATTCCCCTTTTTAGCCATATGCTCTTTGTAGAGTTTTGGTTCCACTTTCTACCAACTTATTTGTGTAACTGCAAGTCATTGTTAGTCCCTTGCACGAGTACTGTCAGACACATCTCTTTCTCCTGTCCTTTACCATTGTCCTGCTCAGAAAGAAATGGTTTACTGACATATACATGAAAAAAGTACTGGGTGTGCCTTTCACCAAGAGTGACTGAGTGTCTCTCTCTTCTCAGATTGCACTTCACTGCTGGGGGAGATTTGTTGCACACCACCGTGTAGAAGACGACAACTGGCCCTGGGGATTTGCTTCTTACATCTTACTGAACTGGGGAGAGCTCCATCATATCATTTTGGTTAGTAGGCACTTGAAAAGAACAGTAAGAGTTAAAAGCAATGCAAAATCCTAGGAAAAGGAAGTTTGGAGGATTCTGGCAGTGATGTAATCAGAAGCAATAGCAGGAAAAAATAAGCATTTGTGCTGCATGAGCACATGGACGAGCAAGCTAGAGACCTCCAAGAATTACGGTGCTGCTTTGTCCCTTTCTGACCTGGAGTAGACATGAAATTTAGAAGTGCTCTCTTCTCTTTTTCTCTTTCCTCCCTCTCCCTCTCTCTCTCTCTCTCTCCCTTTTTTTTTTTTTTCTTTTTTTTAAAAGGAAAGGGCAAATTATTTCAGCTCTTTACACAGGTCAGCTGCAAGTTCATTAGCTTGCAGTTTTTGCAGCTTACTGGTGCTGTTTGAACCCCAAAAACTCTTTCAGCTGTGCAAACATGATTCAAGTACATTCTTAAGATAGTGTCACTGATTTTAATTAAGTTCTGAGCAAGGTCAAAAGCCCAGATAGGTGGATTCTTGTTCAAACTTACACATAAAAGTGTCATACAACTGAGATCTGCATTGCCTTTCAAACCATACTATAGAAGAAAGAGAAGGTGGTGCACTGAATGGGAGAGAAATCAGGACTGGAAGTAACTTCCTGGCTTAACCACTGTCTGGAGGGAAAGCCAGTTCTTGCTTGGACTCATCCCCACACGTAGAATTTGGGTTAGCAGAATGGACAGCAGGACATAGAGGAAGGGATGCAGAGAACTACCTAATTCTGTCTGAGTAAGACATTCAGGTGAGAGTCAGTGGCATTATTCGGTCAGTAGGCAGATCTCATGAAGCTTTCAACCTTCCTGAATTTCCTACTATCTGAGATGATAGTCTGGCTGGGCCCAGGCCAATCTCATGAGATTCAACAAGGCCAGGTGTAAGGTCCTGCACCTGGGTAGGCACAATGCTAAGCACAACTCCAGGCTGGGTGGGGAATGGCTGAGAGCAACCCTGAGGAAAAGGACCTTGGAGTCTGGGTTGATGAAAAGCTCAACAGGAGCCTGCAGTGTGCACATGCAGCCCAGACAGCAACTGGGTGCTGGGCTGCATCAAGAGAAGCGTGGGCAGCAGGGCAAGGGAGGGGATTCTGCCACTTTGCTCTGCTCTTGTCAGACCCCACCTGGAGTACTGTGTGCAGTTCTGGAGCCCTCAGCACAGGAAGGACATGGAAGTGTTGGAGGGGGTCCAGAGGTGGGCCACAAAGATGCTCAGAGGGCTGCAGCAGCTCTGCTATGAGGACAGGCTGAGAGAGTTGGGGCTCTGCAGCCTGGAGAAGAGAAGGCTTTGAGGGGACCTCATAGCAGCCTTCCAGTATCTGAAGGGGNCTGCTCCCTCCCTGGAGGTGTTCAAGGCCAGGTTGGATGAGGCCTCGAGTGAGCTGTACTAGTGGGAGGTGTCCCTGCCTATGGCAGGGGGTTGGAACTGGATGATCCTTGAGGTCCCTTCCAACCTTACCATTCTATGATTCTATGATTCTATGATCCCATGGCTGCCTTTAAATGCAGCCTTGAACTCTGAGCTTCCTACTGCCTCTAGAGAAGGCTCTTATCACTGGCTGGACATTGCTAAGTACTGGGCACAGCAAATGCAGAAATTAGCAGGAATTTTTGATGATTCAGCCAAGCAATCAGGGCACAGTGCTCTGGATCTTTGATAAGTCATGGCAGTCTGACTGCCTATTAAGAAGGGGTTTGAATCTGGGTTATAAGTGAACTGTAACGAGGCTGATAGAAAAGTATTAAATATTTTTTAATTAAATAAAGAAAATTCCCCCAAACTTATTTACAGTTAACACCCAGATTCTATCATGGGGTCGGTAAAACTCTCTTTGCAGAATGTATATATACTGAATCAAATTAATTTAAATGATTTGAAGAAACGTGTAGAAAATTTAGACAGCTAGAGAGTCCTGCAGCACAAACTGCCGCCTGGAGGTTGCACATAAACTGTCACGAACTTCAGAAAGGAGTTAATTTACTCACTGCTTGGAGCCTCAGTGTTTGTAATCCGAAAGTAGGGGTAGAAACTTAAATGAAGAACTAAAATACAGTCCCTGCCGCGTGGTGGCCTTCCCCGTGGCGGTGATGCGATGTGGTTTTGCTGCTTGCGCAGTTCCAATGGAACAGGTTGGCTGAGGAGATCCACGGACGCGAGGCAAACCTTCCGTGGCTCTCAGGAGGTTCTGGGAGCGGTCAGCCCCTGGGCTGGAGCAGTCTGATCGGCTGCAGTGCACAGCACAGGGCTCGGCTCTCGGGCTAGAGCGGCAGGCCGGCAAGTGCCGGTGTCATAAAGCCGTCGCTAGGCTGTCACGTAGGCTCGGCCAGCGTCAAACGGACTGGGGCTGGGCTGGGCTCAGGCGGGCAGCTGTACCCCAGTGCGGGGCAAGCCTTGCAGTGCCTTAGCTCGGTGCGGCAGGCAGCAGGGTCAGGTCTGCCGTTTGTGGGGTAAACAAGTCCCATCTACGTGATGCAAAGCAACACAGACAGGTAGCAGCCAAAATAACAGCAGCAGCAGCAAACAAATGAGCTGGCTGGGGGAGCTTAAGCATTTTGGCCGAGTGCTTCTGACCAATGGCAACAGACAAAAAACATCCTGGAACCAATCCCAAGTCACCTCACTAAAAAAGGGAGATGCACAAGTCCAGCTTCGTGACCTCTGTTTACCAGAGACAAAGCAGAGTGTATGAAACCCCAAATATGGTAGACTGAGAGGCGCCAAGGCTTTTGTGTGCTTTCCCGCTTCTTCCACCCAGGAAGAAGGGGAGAAGTGGAGGGGGCCAAGATGGGTATTCAGGTGGATATTTAGGATATGTGTTCCAGGTATAATTTGGGCCTTTGACCACACTGCCTGACTGGAAAAGGGGAAACATAACGCCCATTTTCAGAAAAGGAGATAAGGAAGAACCAGGGAACTACAGGCCAATCAGTCTCACCTCAGTTCCCAGCAAGATAACAGAGCAGATTCTCCTGAAATTCTGTCAGGGCACATGAAAACAAGGAGGTGGTTGGTGGCAACCAACATTGCTTTAAATCATGCCTGAAAAATTTGGTGGTTTTTTTACGATGGGGTCATGGCATCACCGGATAAGGGAAAAACAACTGATGTCACCTTCTTGGAACCACACACAGTGTTCAACGCTGTACTGCACAACATCCTGCTCTCTAAATTGGAAGGACATGGATTTTATGGATGGACCACCAGGCAGATAAGGGATTGGCTAGATGGCCACTCTCAAAAGAGTTGTGATCAATGTCCAAACTGAGGCATGTGACACGTGGACTTGTCAGGGATTGACACTGGGACCGGTGCTGGTTAACATCTTTGTTGGTGACATGGACATTGGGATCGAGTGCAGCCTCAGCAAGCTCACCAGTGACACCAAGTTGTGTGGTGAGGTTGGCAAGCTGGAGGGAAGGGATGCCATCCAGGGAGGCCTTGACAGGTTTGAGAGGTGGGACTATGCCAACCTCATGAAGTTCAACAAGACAAAGTGCAAGGTCCTTGCACCTTGGTCAATGCAATTCCCAATTCAAATACAGGCTGGTGACATGTAGACTGAGAGCAGCCCTGCAGAGAAGGACTTGGGGGTGTTGGTTGATGAGCTGCTTGACGCAAACCAGCAATGTCATTGTCAGCCCGGAAAGCCAACTGTATCCTGGGCTGCATCAAAAGGCAGGTCAAGAACCCTTGACCTGCACCCAGCAGGTCAAGGGAGGTAATTCTGCCACTCTACTCTGCTCTGGTGAGACCCCATCGGGAGTACCACATCCAGCTCTGGACCACCCAACACAAGAAAGACAATATCCGTTGGAGAGCACCCAAAGGACCCAAAGATGCTCAGAGGGCTGGAGCACCTCTCCTGTGTGGACAGGCTGAGGAAGTGGTTCTATTCAGCTTGGAGAAGAGAAGGCTCTGGGAAGACCTTACAGTAGCCTACAAGTACCTGAAGGGAGCCTACAGGAAAGCTGGAGAGGAACTGTTTATAAGGGTGTGTGGTGATAGGACAAGGGGCAGTGGTTTTAAACTAGAGCAGAGTAGATTTAGATTGGACATTAGAAAGGAGTTCTTTACTATGAGGGTGGTGAGACACTGAAATGGGTTGCCCAGGGAAGTTGTGGACACCTGATCCCTGGAAGAGTTTAAGGCCAGGCTGGATGAGCCTTTGAGCAACCTGGCCTAGTGGGAGCATCCCTTCCAATGGTAGGATGGGTTTGACCTAGATAATCTTTAAGATCCCTTCCCATTCAACCCATTCTATGATTTACAAGGCTTCCTGAGAGTCCAGTGCAGGTGGAGAGCATGTATCAGGTTCAGACCTTTCATTTCTGCTGATTCATAGAATCATAGAATGGTAAGGTTGGAAGGGACCTCAAGGATCATTCAGTTAAAAACCCCTGCCATAGGCAGGGACACCTCCCACTAGCACAGCTCACTCAAGGCCTCATCCAACCTGGCCTTCAACACCTCCAGGGAGGGAGCAGCCACAACCTCCCTGGGCAACCTGTGCCAGTGCCTCACCACCCTCACTGCAAACAACTTCCTCCTAACATCCAGTCTAAATCTCCCCTCTGCCAGTTCAAACCCATTGCCCCTTGTCCTGGCATTACAAGACCTTGTCAATAGTCCCTTCCCAGCCTTCCTGTAGGCCCCCTTCAGACACTGGAAGGCTGCTATGAGGTCCCCTCAAAGCCTTCTCTTCTCCAGGCTGTAGATTCCCAACTCTCTCAGCCTGTCCTCACAGCAGAGCTGCTGCAGCCCTCTGATCATCTTCGTGGCCTCCTCTGGACCCACTCCAACACTTCCATGTCCTTCCTGTGCTGGTGGCTCCAGAACTGCACACAGGACTGCAGGTGGGGTCTGAGGAGAGCAGAGTAAAGGGGCAGAATCCCTTCCCTTGCCCTGCTGCCCACACTGCTCTTGATGCAGCCCAGCACTCAGTTGCTGTCTGGGCTGCACTCACACTGCAGGCTCATGTTGAGCTTTTCATCAACCCAGACCCCCAGGTCCTTTTCCTCAGGGCTGCTCTCAGCCATTCCCCACCCAACCTGTATTTGTGCTTGGGATTGTGCCTACCCAGGTGCAGGACCTTACACCTGGCCTTGGGTTCTGCAATCCGATTCTGTGGACGCTCTCTTGAAAGGACAGCAAGCAACATTTTTCATGCTCTGATCTCTCCCCAAGAGTAATCAGAACAATGTATTCTGATCTTGAGAATCTCTTACAGAGATGACTTTCACGGCGACCTGAGTAGTTTCAGGAAATACTTCACACTACTGCAATGTCTCTGTAGTGCTGTTACTGCATTACTGTTTTTATTACAATGTAGTACAATCACAGTATCACAGTATCACAGTATCGCAAGGGTTGGAAGAGACCTCAGAGATCATCAAGTCCAACCCATCACCACAGCCCTCAAGACTAGACCATGGCACTAAGTGCCATGTCCAAACGTGCCTTGAACGCCTCCAGGGACGGTGACTCCACCACCTCCCTGGGCAGCCCATTCCAGTGACAAATCACTCTCTCAGTAAAGAACTTCCTCCTCACCTCCAGCCTAAACTTGCCTTGGCGCAGCCTGAGACTGTGTCCTCTTGTTCTGTCACTGGTTGCCTGAGAGAAGAAGGTAACCTCCTCCTGGCCACAACCACCCTTCAGGTAGTTGTAGACAGCAATAAGGTCCCCCCTGAGCCTCCTCTTCTCCAGGCTAAACAGTCCCAGCTCCCTCAGCCTCTCCTCATAGGGCTTGTGCTCCAGGCCTCTCACCAGCCTCGTTGCCCTTCTCTGGACACGTTCAAGCACCTCAATGTCCTTCCTAAATTGAGGGGCCCAGAACTGGACACAGTACTCGAGGTGTGGCCTGACCAGTGCAGAGTACAAGGGGAGAATGACCTCCCTGCTCCTGCTGGCCACACTATTCCTGATGCAGGCCAGGATGCCATTGGCCTTCTTGGCCACCTGGGCACACTGCTGGCTCATGTTCNTAGTAAGGAATGTATTGTTTCATTTTAGGGTTTTGCCCTCCCTATTTTTGTGGCTGTAGAAACAATGTCATCTCCACGGAAACTTGGGTTTTGTTGCTCAGTTCCTGGGTGCAAAACCTTCCCTGCTAATTCCATTCCTTGTAATTTCATCAGCCAGACCTTGTGAAAGCTGGAGCTCAGTATACCTACGTCTCCCAGCCTTCTGGAGGAAGAGAGCAAATCAGATGGTCCAGGTCTTTGGAGTAGGGTGTTAACATTGCCTGGAGATTAAACAAGATGTGAATTTGAATTAGGAGAGGAAGTGGATCGATGGTAGAGAATTCCTTTGAGAAGCCCCAAGAAGGAGAACAGGAGCCTCCTGTAAGTAGCACTAGGTGAAGGGGATTAGACAGTCCAAAAGGTGGGGCTGTGTCAATCACACAGTCCTACATGAAAAAGGACAGGCAGTCCAGTAAGGAATATATCAGCCCAAAGTTAACCTTAATTGTATAACAGTAATATGGTGATCTCCTCTAAATGAATGTTTAGGGGTTTTGTTTGTTTGGTTTGGTTTTTTGGGGGTTTTTTTGGTTTGTTTGGTTTGGTTTGGTTTGGTTTGGTTTTTTTTTACCTGCAGGATCATCTGAGGGCAAGTACAAACTCTGCTGTGTATCCTCCAACTTTGTTCCTGGCAATCCAAGTCTTCTCACCCAGCACACTCCCCAACTCCAGCTGTGCCAAACCCCTTTACATTTACTCCAGAAACCAAGTCTGATTGCTGTTGCTGCAAGTATTTAATACATCTGTGATTAAATAATGCAGTTTCTGTTCACAGAAAGGTCGGCACCAGGGAGGGCAGAAAAAGTTACTTGTGCTAGAGAACAGTGTCAGATGTGAGTACACTTAGGCTAAAAGCTCCTAAAGGGGCAGGTAGCAGGAGACTGGACTCCATTGCCTCGAAGTGCCTTTCTGTCCCAGTTTCCAAGTACAGGAGAAGGAGAGATACCAAGTGAGGCAGGAGTGACATGTTCTGCAAATCCCACTTTTATTTGTGAGGGCTTGGAGGGTGTCTTTGCATTGTTTAATGCTAATCTGTTTCTTATTACTGCAACATGATGTCCAAGGACACTGTGTACTGTGTACTGACCTGGAGCGAAGCTCTGTGCAGCTGTGAGAGTGATGTCAGTGTCCTGCTCTTCAGTGGGGCATGTTCTGGGGGTTGTCAAGAGCCAGGCTCTTGGAGCAGTTTTCAGTGAGGAACAACATCCCTTCAGCCAACACCCTTGGAGAGGGTGCCAGATGTCCCCCTGCACCAGGAGGTGGCAGCCATGCCCATTTTTCCTCACTACCAATAACTGTCCCATCCACTGCTTGTCTTGTTTCCTCTTATTGAAGACCTATCTCATACCTTGCTCTGCTGCAGCGTTTGAGCTTTCAGAGAGCAGGTGGTTTCTGTACCTCATCACCCAAGGTGGGAAAGCATATGTTAGTTTTCATAAGACTTAGAATCATAGAACTATTCCGGTTGGAAAAGACCTTTAAGATAATCAAGCCCAACCATTACCTAACTAGACCAAGCATGTTGCCAAACCACGTCCCTCAGCATCACACTTCTGCAGCTTTTAAACACCTCCAGGGATGGGGATTCAGCCACTTTCCTGGGCAGCCTGTTCCAGTCTTTGAGAGCCCTTTGAGAACCTGTACTAGTGGGAGGTGTCCCTGCCTATGGCAGGGGTTTGGAACTAGATGATACTTGAGGTCCCTTCCAACCTTACCATTCTACGATTGTATGATTCTATAAGAAATTTCTTCTGATATCCAACCTAAACTTTACCTGGTGTGACTCAAGGCCAATTCCTCTCATCCTACAACTTGTTACTGCAGAGAAGGGACCACCTCACACCTCACTCCACTTTTGGTGAGTTGTAGAGAGCAAGAAGGTCTCCCCTCAGCCTCCTTTTCTGCAGGCTAAAGAACCCCAGTTCCTTCAGCTGTTCCTCACAAGACCTGTTCTCCAGACCCTTCACCAGTTTCACTGCCCCTCTCTGATTCTTCTCCAGCACCTCAGTGTTTTCCTTGTAGTGAGGGCTCCAAAACGGAAGCCACTACTCAAGATGTGTCCTCACCAGTGCTGAGTACAGGGGAACAGTCACTTCTCTGGTCCTGCTGGTCACACTATTCTCGATACAGACCAGGATGCTGTTGGTCTTCTTGGCAACCTGGGCATCAAGAGGATCTGACTGACAAAAGGCAAGGTAAGAAAAGTGGCTGCATGCAGAGACACACAAGTTCAATGAGGATGAAAGAGCAGGCCCCAGCCTGTGGGCACAGTGGTTTTTGGCAGCCCCCTTAGCATCACGAAGATGTTGCTTCCAGTAAGGGTGTACACAGATTGTGCATGCAGAAAGCACCCAGAACATTATACTGCCAGTCACTGGGACGTGCATGGCAAAAGCTCACAGCTGTACCAGATTTGCCATATCTATAGCAGAAGAGATGTATGCCTGTAGCTGAATCAAACCATCTGCTCTGAATTTATTCTGCTTTAGAGCTGTTGAGGTTGGAAGGGACTATTGAGATGATAAAGCCCAATCATTCACCTAGAGCTCACCACTACCGATAAGCTACTACCACTAAACCATGTCCCGCAGCACCACATCCACTGTCAACAACTTCAAAGCTACAACTGCAAAAGCTAGGAGATGGCTGAATAGAACAGTGCCAGGTTGTTTCTCAAGAAATCAGGAAGGGTAGATGAGATGTAAATCCTTTGTCTCAGCTTTTACTTGCCTCACTCCCATGGCACCAAAATAATGACAGAATAAAATCTCCTTTGCGAAACCTTTATTTACATAAATAGTATCCATCATATCAAACAAATATTCAGCACCATGCTTGCAAATTGATGTTTTGCAAAGAACTCTCACTGCTGTTGCTGGTCAGAATTCCTCAATATGAGAGTCCCTCAGGAGTCTGAAGCTGTAGGAAGTTTGTCATGCACCCAGTTGTGACCTCTCCCAGCAGGTGGAGGCATGTGGGAGCAGGACTCTGCTGTTCTCCTGCGGTTGCCCAAAATAGGTTTTTGGAGGAGTAATGCAGGAACCTCCAGCCTTACCCAGCAAAAGGAAGAGGATGGAGCAGAAAACTCACAGACAACATGAAGGAAATACGAGAACACTGTCAGAAAGTGGGACATGTGTAGCCTTGGCAAAGCCTCAAAAAGGTAGACTGCAGATGACAATCCCTCTGTAAGTTAGGTCATGGGAAGATCATAGTGAGCAAACCCACGTCTTTAACCTGGTAAAGGCTGTGCCCACATATCTGTGAGTGCCAGGCAGGGAAATGCATTGATTTTGTGCCCTGCAGAAGGTATTTACAGGTAGTATAGCTTTGCTCATGTCAGGTGTTTTTTCTCTAACCAGCTCTCTCTCCAGTCACCAACTGGTCATATGTGGTCATATTATGGGCAGTAAAAAGCCTGAGATAAAATCAGAAGACTTTGGGACTGTGAAGGTGCCTCTGTAAGAGGACAAGGTTGGGGAGAAAGCATATTGGAGGTCTGAACTACTTCAGTTCATGCTGCTATGTCAGTAGTGAGGACTGGTGTGGATACAAATGTACCTACACAGCCTCAACTTATAGGAATGAGAAATTAAGTCTGAGGAACAACACAATGTTGGCCAGAAGTGTGTTTCCCAGTAGATCTATGCTGGGAAAAAAAATTGCAGAGGTGGAGTGGGGCTCCTTTCTTGGCTGGGCGAGAGGTACACACACACACTAGTTAGTACTGATCCTGAGCTGCCATGGCTTTCAACATATTTCACAGGAGTTGAGTGGACTTCCTATTTCTGCATAGGACATGTCTTGTTTGACACCAAGAATTGCAGCTCATACTGGGAAATGCCAGCTAATGAGTCTTCTGCTTTCAATTTAGGTTTTTGTAGTCTAGTTTCCACCTCTCCTAGGACACAAAACTTGGACTAAAATTCCTTCCTTTTTTGGTAGGAGGTACCACAGTGCATGGGGCCTGCATACAACCCACTTAGAAGACTGGCAGGCTTCCAGTGAGGTTTTCAAGCTAAGCTATCTGGGCTGTCCAGGATTCACTTCAATACTCTCCGTGAAGCTTTCCAGTAACTGGTCAATTCTGCTGTTAGGACATAGGCTGCACCACTTAAATGGTGAGATGGTTTTCAGCTTGCCACCTATATCCAGAAGGACAAACAAACTGCTTCATAAGGGAGGGCACAGAGCAGCTCAGTGTAGTGCAGCTCTAAGAGCCAGGAGATGTGCTTTCTGAAGCCCTCACGAAATGTGCAGACCACCACGGTGCCAGTGAGAACATAATCACACAAAAGCCTTTGCAGGCTGTCTAGTCCTACCTGAGCAAGGCTAAAATCAGAACTTCATTTTGTGGACCACCTTAATTAGCTCTGCAGGGACTGAGGGAGGGCAAATCGCTCTTTGATGATGTCACTGCAGTCCTGCTGATTCCCAGCTAGCTATAGATGAGGTGTTAGTCTGGGGAATGCTGTTCAGGAGATCAGCCCAGTTCTTCTTGTAAATTGAAAAGTCAGGATAGACTTATTTCTAGACAAAATGCTAGAAGGAAGTAAGATGTAAAGAGGAAAGAAGAGAAATATCTGTTGTAAGAGAGAGAGAACATGTGTTTGTGAAGTCTTCTGGTCACTCATAACTTTCGCTTCAAAGTCCCAGAGTTTTAAAGGCATCTTGCAAATCATCCACTTCGTACAGTGGCTGCAGGACAAAATGAATGACAGGTCAGTTGTCAAGTGGGCAGGAACCTATGAAGATGGGAAAGGAGGAAGGGACGGAGGGGGATGGGATGAGAGGTGGAAGGAGGGGGATGGGATGAGAGGTGGAAGAAGGGGGAGAAAATTCGGAGATACAAAGAAAATTAATGAGAGGGAAAATCCACGAGGGACATGGAAGGTGAAGACACAGAAGTGAATGAAATAGCAGATGGCAGAGAAGGGTAGTAAGAGCAGAAAGGAAGTAAAGTGAGGAAAAGAGGAAGAAACGGAGAGGAAGAGGCACTGAAAGGAGAAGGCTCTCACCAGGAGGATCCGTCGAAGCTTCCTGGACAGGTGGACAGAGTTTTCATGCAGTCCTTCCCAGGCTTTGAATGTCTTTTCCCTGTTCTCCACAAACGTGTTCCAGCAGTAGAAGTAGTCTGTGCAAGGCACAAAGGAGTTAGGAGCGCTCCTAAAGACTGCCTTTTCTAGGATCCATCACATCCTGCTATCATCTTCTCTGTTCCTTGTTCTAGCTTCTCCCACCCTCCTGGGTCTTCCTAATCCCTGACAGATTTTTGCCATCTCTTTCTTCCACCCATATCTCACCTTTGAAGGTCATGATGGCAATCTGAGCCCCTGCCCTGTGCAGGCGCCTCAGCCCCTCAGGTTCTGCCTTGCGGTCTTCACAGAAGTAGAGGCGAGCAGTGAAGATGCGGAGGGTCAGGTTGGGATAGGTGCGCAGGAAGTCGGCCACGTGCCGGGCGCAGTCATAGCAAGGGCTCCAGGAGGTGAACCAGGTGATACGGTAGCAGCGACCCGGGTCCAAGTTCCAGTCTGAGATGTAGCGCAGGAAAAGCACCTCCACGTGACAACCCATCTTCGTGAAAGAAGGAAAGGAGTGTAAGAGGGGCGAGGAGGGAGATACGAACTGGGTAGTGCGTGAGGAGAGGAGAGATGAGGCGGAGGGTATGTCCTAGGGTGAGAGGGAGAAGGCACAGAGGTAAGTGGAAGACCGTCTGGAATGCACAGATGCACAGGGATGTCCAAGAGGAACAGGTGGGAGCCAAGTAGAAAAGGAGGCAAACGTAAAGCAGTAGAGAGTATGGATGTCTTGTTGGTAACATGCTTAGGGGTAGCATAAAGTGCAGGTTTACGTGGAGAGCGCATCCCTCAAATAATACATCCTACTGCAGTGGCCACAGCTGTTAGTTGCCTGCATTGTTGCTGCAGCCCTCCCTTCCTTGCTGTTGCATGCGCCTCCACATGGCTATAAGAAGAGGATGCCAGAGTGCTCCCCGTACCTTATTGCGCAGGTATCCAAAGTCCAGGGAGCAGGACGTGGCACTGTCACGGCGCTTTACAACATAGCAGAGGTAGGTTTCACGACGGCCTTTGGCCCAGCGCAAGTTCTTGAAGTTGTAGAGGAAGAGTTTCCTATTCATCAGCAGGCTGGAGGAGAAGGTAAGAGAGAACTGATATCAGCTCCACCCTGGAGCCAGCAGTCGTCATTGTCTCTGTTGAGAGTTCAGCACCAGAAATATCCTCTTTATGTCTAGGCTACGAGAAGAGCATCAGTAATTTGCATGCGATAAAGGATGAAAATGTGACTGTGGGGATAAAGCAGGTGACTTCGTGAGTGGGAACAGCAAGTGAATTAGTAATTATTAGTCAAACAGCACTGTGCTGGTTTGAGGCTAATTGGAATATTTTACTGAAAGAAAATGAAATCCTTAGCTGTGAGAAGAAAGAAAAACAACAGTAACCTAAGTCACTCATTCTGTTGAGAAGTGCAGCTGGTCAAAATATAGCTCAGACACTCACTGCTCACACACTGCTCAGTTAGTTCTCAGTTGTAGTGGTTCTGCTCCTTCACTCTGGTGGTCGGTGGCTGCTTTCTGCCTTAACTCTAATCTGACCTAACCCTTCATTTCCTCTAACCTCCCTGTCACCTTTTTTGACATCTCGTCTCAGATCTCTCCATATTTATCATGTCAGATATATGGGGATTGATCTGATTATTGTTGAAGGGAGGGAAAGAGCGGGAGAAAGCAAGAGGGAGATTTGGGTCAGGATCCTCCTGGCAATCTGATTGTTTTGGAGGGATTTTGTGTTTCTGTGCTGCTTTTAACTTGTATGTAACTGTATATTGTGTATATACCTGCTTGCGTATTGTGCTAAGCTGTAACTATAGTTTCGCTCCTTAACTTCCAGCTGTCTGAGTCTAGTCTAGGTGATTTCATTGTGTGTGTGGGAGAGTAACTCCCAAACCACCACAAGCAGCTATAGCTGCTTAGAGTGTGAAAACATCTGCAAATAACCAAAAGATGGACACCAATGAGGGAGGAAGATGAAAGTGTCTGAGAAGGCCTGGGAAGGTGACAGGGTCTGGAGTTCAGCCATCAACAAACATTTTTCCTGTATGAAACCCTGAAAAGCCACTGGGGCAAGGAGTGGATCAAATGAGAATCTCTTTAGAGAACACCAGAAGGAGATTCTTTCCAGCACTGCCCAAAAGAAAAGCACAGCTGAAAGCATTCAAGCCTAGTGGTTTGGGTAAGGTGCTGACAGAATGCGCAGTGGGGTAGGAACACTGACATTGCCGAACACAAGTGCCATTCCCACATTAGACAACTACTGAGACCTGGGGGAAAAGGGATGCCCCTGTGCCCGGGGAGCAGGAGGACAGGGAAGATAAAGTAGCCCCAGCCATATCTATCAGCCTCGCTGGCACACAGGCAGCTGAGAACATCTGTGTTCACTGAGGTGAGATACTCATCACACCCCCAGCAATGCAAACCAGAAATGCCTGTGTTAAAAATAACCATGTCCTTTGTCACTTTTTCTCTCTGATGCTCTGATCTTCAGCAGGGAGATGTGGGGCAGTTAAAGTGATATCGAGCTGGGTTTTCTGGGAATTCTCCAGTGAGTGTAGGAAAAGGTAATTTGGGTTTGGTAGGAATTTAAATCTGACATAAATATGAGTCTAAGCAATAAAAACAGGCACCACCTATTGGCCAGTGTCACCAGAAAGCCTGAGCACTGTTGAGCACTTAATCCCCAGCTATTGGTGGCATGCTCTGAGCTCCTGCAGGAACTCTTGTCCACTGTGCACCCTCACACACAGCCACTGTACGATAAGTAGTCGTTCACGTAAGTCACACACATCCTCTTGCCTTTTGTGATTGACTACACTGGCTTTACTCTCCTGTAGCATACCACAGTGCACCCCACACCTCTCGAAAGAGGTACATTCACCCCACTGATAGGCAAGCCACCTCCTCCCTTCAATGTCAGCCTCAGCCTGCAGTGCAAAAACACCTGTCCTGCTCACACAGAAAGAACAAGCACACATGCAGAGTTATGCCCGTCTTTATGAGCGCAGGCTCTTCTCTTCCCTTGTGGTAGGACAAAGGTCAGTGGCACAAATTAGAACACAGGAATTTGCACTTGAACATAAGGAAAAACTTCTTTCCTGTGAGGATGCTGGATCCCTGAGCAGGCTGCGCAGAGATGTTGTCGAGTCTCCTTCTCTGGAGGCTTTCAAAACCCACCTGCACATGTTTCTGTGCAACCTGATCCAGGTGACCCCCCCCTGCTGAAGCAGATCACAGCTCAAGGGACAGCAGCAAAGACACAGGAGCTGTGGTGCTAACCACTGAAGAAGGCTGAGCAGAGACCTTCTCCTCAAATAAAGATTAATGAAGCCAACCCTTGAAGGCCCCTGAGTATGTGAATGACATGCAGTTGTGGAGAGAGATTAGAGATAACTAGCTGGCAGAGTAATTGCAGTGCAAGCAGAGGAATCCAGTGCTGGAAGAGTCCGTGTAACAAACACAAGTGTGTGAGCAGCAGAAGGGGAATAAGGCAGAAACCTGGTGTGAGAGAATGAACAGGTGAATAAGGCAAGCGGGCAGGTGTTTAAGCAGCAGACAGCATCTAGATGTTTATCCTTCTGTGACTTGTTAAATTTTGTTTCTAGAGAAGAAAGCAAGCAAGGGAAGAGAAAATAGTCACGGGAAAGAAATGATAGAAAGAGAGTAGAGCGCAAAGTGGTGACCAGTCAAAGTGAAAGGATGACAGAGGCAGAGATGCAAGGTGTGAGAGCAGGATGGGGCAGAACATTAGATCACTGAGTTGGATGGTGAAAGGGACAGTGAGCACCAAATGGAGAGGTGCTAAGGGAAAGATCCTAAGGGAAAGATCCTAAGGGAAAGATCCTCATTCCTTATATAAGCAAGAAACTGAAGGGACTCCTTTTACCTGTCCATGACTGCCAGTCTCTCTCTCTCAGGTGATGGGATTACAAGGATGTTGTCTTGCAGGCTCTGTCTGTGCAGCCCTCTGGCTTGATGTAGAATGATGTGACTGTCCCCTGCGTTCCCTCCCCATTCACTCCTATCTATCCCCTGCTGGCTTTCATCAGGGTGTGGTTGAGGGAGGAGTTAGCGAGGTCTCTGGACCTGCAGGAGGTGAAGAGCAAAGAGTTGAAATGCGAAGGAGCATTAGTTCTGAAAGATGCTCGGCACCCATTGGTCACCTCGCCTGCTGCACTCCCTGTTAGGTCCTCCCCACCAGGCAAAATCATTCTGAATTAATACCAGTAACACAACAAGGAAGGAAGTATTGTCTAGTGGTTAGAGGGGGGGCCTGGGAGCACATTCACCGCTAATGTGAATGTGGGCAAAACCACACTATCCCTCTGGGCCTCAGGTCACACAGCTGTGCAGAGCAGACAGTGACTCTGCCCTGCCCCACCGTGCAGGGACCTCGGTGCAGCACCCTGCAGCCACTCAGCTGGAAGGAGCTCAGGGTATACCTAACGTCCCCCTTCTTCTCTACGTCCTCCGTAAAAGGCCCAGCAGTTGCTTTGCGGCACGAGACAACACTGAAGGTGTGTGAAGAATGAGAGTGATGCAGTTTAGAGAGAATCTGGGGCTTGATGGGGAGCCTCTGGGCCTGCTTTGACACCTGAGCATGGCCGTGGGTGCCTGAACCATGTCAAGGCGCTAGGTAGTGGTGGTAAATCTGAACTGCAAAGCTGCACACGGAAGACCAGTGAAGAATAACTCAGAGTATGAACTTGCTGATCCAGGTGGCCCTGGTGTCACAATCTGCCAGCGGCAGGGTGACTGCTGGGACCTTTTATCTGACAGTTGTGCCCAGCAGGCGTACAGTGGTACACTGTCACGCCTGGGTTTGTGCTCAGGATGCTCCCTCCTTGCTCTGCCAACATCACGCTCTGCCACCCAGGCTCTGCTCTACCATGGTCCTGCACCCATCCCTGCTGCAGGGCTGAAGGACAGCTAAGGAATCTAGCAGTAGCTTCCTGAGGAGGAAGCCAGGGGCTGTTGTGCTGCCTTTCCTCCTCAAGCAGGACATAGTCAGTGCTATGGCTGGGAAACAGGGATTTTGTTTACCTCATGCTAGGGTGCTTCTTAATTTTTTCTCTGCTTGATTTACTTTCATCATTAATTTTACTGGTTTCCAGTGTGCCAGGGCTGTGTGAAACCAGTATATGCAAAAACATGAAAAGGAGATATGAGTCACCAGAGCAGAGCAGATGACTTGCTAGCCCAGCACATCAAGAGTGCTTGTCTTTGAGAGTGGTTTTTCCTCCAGGAAAAAGGGAAGTCCAGGGCTGGGCTGTCCTGCTCCTTGGTGAAATACCTGGGTAGGGCACACACTCAACAAATGCACATTTTGGCAGCTGTATTGATCCAAAGAGTTGTGGCAACTGTCCTCTGAGAATCTGGCTTCCAGTGTTTGGCCAAAGCCTGCAGCAAAGGCAAATCCCTGTCCTACCTATCAATGCCAAAGGGGACACTCCTGCTAATCAAACACCTGTCCCCTTTAAGCCTTTGCCCTAGCAGCACCTTGAGACCAAACCCCGAGAGTTGTTTTGTCACTCTTTCGTAGTATTTTTTTCTTTCACTGAAGCAAGGAGGATGCTTGTTGCACAGCATCATTTTATGAACAAAGGGGAAAATAAAAGCAATGCACCCCAGGAGATCTGCTTCGTAGAGATCACAAGTGTTTATGATTCATCAGGTAGATTATGGTAGTTACAGCTTTATTATCACAGTATCACAGTGTCACAGTATCACAGTGTCTCAGTACCACAGTGTCACCAAGGTTGGAAGAGGCCTCAAAGCTCATCAAGCCCAACCCGATACCACAGCCCTCAAGACCAGACCATGGCACCAAGTGCCACGTCCAAACCTGCCTTGAACACCTCCAGGGACGCTGACTCCACCACCTCCCTGGGCAGCCCATTCCAGCAGTCAATGACTCTCTCAGGCAACAACTTTCTCCTCACCTCCAGCCTAAACCTTCTCGTTTTGGCTCCTGATTTCCATAGCTAAAAGTTTGCTGAAAATTTTACATAACATTTTCTGCTCTGAAAGGAATCAAGAAATATTTCCATGGCCAGCCTGGTCTTCCCCATAAGTTACATTTGAGTGTAGCATAATGATTTTCTCAAAGGTTTAACATGTCAGGTCTCATAAAATGTTTAACTTGAATCATCCCTCTGGTCCTGCCTGTAAATGGAATCAATTCCTCCATCTTTAAAACGTCAGCTCCTTTCTGTAAATGATGCGAGCCCCTTTGCTCTACACAGAGAGAAAAACAACAAACAATGATCAGATGAACCCTATTTCATAGAATCATAGAATCATAGAATGGTAAGGTTGGAAGGGACCTCAAGGATCAGCCAGTTCCAACCCCCTGCCATAGGCAGGGACACCTCCCACTAGTACAGCTTACTCAATGCCTCCTCCAACCTGGCCTTGAACACCTCCAGGGAGGTTATGCAGCACAGAAGTACAGAATGCTTCTGTGCTCCACAACCTCCCTGGGCAACCTGTGTCTCAGCACCCTCACTGCAAACAACTTTCTCCTAACATCCAGTCTCAATCTCCCCTCTACCAGTTCAAACCCATT